>VZTU01015837.1:0-131285 GCA_013400835.1 Zapornia atra
TGTTATTTTTCCTCCATTTCTCTTCTTTACTCAGCAACAGATAGCATAAAAACAACTTTAGCCAACAATTTACAAATTATGAGTAAAAGCTTCTAAAATGTCTACTATAAAGCCTGTCTGCTGCTTCCAAAGTTAAAACTGCATAAATATTCTTTTACAGAATCCTTTCTCAACAGCTTTTATTTTTCTTTAGCAATGATGAAGCTAAAAAATCAACTTTGTCCACCAAACTCCTTTACTGTATACACAACCATTTTTTTTGCTTGCTGTTCTGAATAAAGGCAAACACAGTCTGGCTATTCTTGGATTCTTGTGCTTACCTGTGTCGCCCGTGAAATGCACAGAGAATGTGAAATCTGCTTAAATGATTCAACAGAGCTGGATTTTTAAGAGCACATCATGACTTCTTTCTTTGGGGTAAAAGAAATCTGATTAAATTTTGTGTCCATGTTGCTTTTTAGCCAATAACTTTGTTTTCTGGTGAATGAATTTAAGATGAGTTTTTATTACCCTATTTTTCTTTTGGGTTAAAAGTGTGCACTTGAATAGGTAGCCCAGCTCGGCTCATGTCTGGTATTCTGTGAAGCTGTAGATAAAGTAATGGTGTATTTGAGCCTGTTAGAGGCAGGGTAATTTGTACCTGTATTATATATTCTTTGGTCGAAAATCTTTTTGTGCAGTGACTGAATGCTTAAGTTTCATATTAGTAGCAGCTGAACAAGCCTTATGTTGACCCTTTGCACAGGGATGAACTTTGTCTAAGGAATAAAGGGTAGTAAAATGTCACCAAAGTGTCACGTATTCTGCCCACATTAGCTTCACATGGAATGTAGGATCTGAATATGTTCAATCTGCTCTCTGAGGAGGAGGAAAGGAAAAGGTGCCGAAAGAGCGAAATGAGATTATAAAAAAGGTATCAGTGCTAAAATGGGAATGTGACCAGTATTATTTTTGCTAAAGATGTTTGCTTAACATTTGTGTGCAGGTTTAAAGTGCTCTTTTCTGTCATGTTTGCATGCTACTTTGTAGTTAAAGTGCAGTGGAAAAAAAAGTCTGGTAGATGTTGGACAGTCTTGATAAAACCCGATGATGTGAGACTGAGACATGCAATCACTTAAGCCAGACCTTATGACTATCCTCTATACATGGTGCTTGCTCGCCCTTCCTGTCTCTAGTGGTTTTGGTACTTGAAAATTGGTTTCTCTTGACTTGCCCTCTTTCTCCACAACTTCTGTCTTGTCCCTGTTAACCATATAAAATAGATTCATATCCATATTTAAAAAAATGTAAAGTCAGTCTCTTGATTTCTGTGGATTACTGTAATTTGTTTTAATTGTATTGTTGGCATAAAAAGAGGATCCATTCAACCAGGAATATCCAACTTGACAGAAAAGCTACAAAAACTCATTAATCCTTTCAATTATTTTTAAAGCAAGCACCAGAAGGAACTGCAATCGATACCAAAGGGCACTTCACATTAAAAAATATTCCAATGAGCTTAACAATTCAGGTATTTATCCATTGCACAGTTATTGCTGATGAAACATAGGACAGAAGTCCATACATAAATTTGCATAAGCAATTTGCAGTGCTTCTTGGGTATTGATAGGAAGTTCAAGATGCACAAATTATTAGACAGATACCAACAGAATGTAACAAATAGGGGGATAGCAGTGCTCATTAATACACTTCTAATGTATAGTGCTATTGAAATAAACTGCAGATCAATGCTATTACTGTTCAGTAGAGACATCTTTGTGAAACAAGTAATTAAGCAATGTCACTGGTATAAATAATAATAGAGATGTTGAGAACAGATAGAAAGATTAGGCAAGGGGAAGGTGCTGCCAGGATGTAGTGGGCTGCAGCAGCATGAAAATCTTGTTTTCTCTTAAGAAATCAAAGCTAAGAGCATTCTTTAACATACTGGCTCTTTTTCTTTAACTTGCCTCCTTTTCCCATAAATGCAATAAAGCAAAACGTTTTTCAGTGCTATGGTTAAGTGCAACAGAAGCTTTACAGGGTGGCGAACAGAGAAAATAATAATAAAAAAATCATCTGGGCCTGATCTTGCACTTGATTTCATGTTGCACTTGTGCTGAGGTTTATTTCAGTTAAGTGTTGCAGGTCCCAGACTTATCCATTGCTATTGTCCTGGTTTCAGCTAGTTTAGTGAATTTTCTTCCTAGCAGACAGTACAGTGCTGGATTTGGGATTTAAGATGAGTGCAATGTTGGTAACACATGGATGTTTTCAGTTGTTGCCAAGCAGTCAAGGACTTTCAACTCATACTGTTCTGCTAAGGAGGAGGTGGGGTGGTGCCCAGGGGCTGGGAGGGGACACAGCCAGGACAACTGACCCAAACATACATTCCATTACCATATGATGTCATGCTTGTTATTTAACTGGGGGCTGGTGCTGAGGAGTTGCTACTCAGGAACTATCTGAGCCACAATCAGTAGGTAATGAGCAGTTGTGCTGTGCATAACTGGTTTTGCATATTCTTTTACTATTACTGTTTCTGTCCTATTAAATTGTCTTTATCTCAACCAAAGAGCTTTACCTTTTTCTAGTTCTCCGCCATCCCACTGACAGGAGAGGAATGAGTTGTCTGCTTGTTTTAGATGCCTCAGGTTAAACCATGACCCAGGAGATGAGTTTCTCTAGTTAATGTCTGTATCTTATTTTTTATTTTCCAAAATGTTCATATTCACAACCATGTAACCTATGCCTTCCTCTCCTCTAGATGTGCTTCAGAAAACTGTTAACTAAACAGCCCCACATCTTGAACTCAAGACTTGTGGAACTATTAGCATTTTTCCTTATATAAATAAGCCTTAGATGTTGAATGCAGTTGTCTCTGGAATAATTAGGCTTTGGCTATCAAAACATCACTGCAATCAGGAATGCCCAATAACTGAGGGGCAGGTTCCTTCAAAATAGCTTGAAGGTGAAGATGGAAATTCTAGCCGGGTTTTGCCCTTTTCTCTTTTATCTGTGTGTAGGAGATGAAAAGAGTTTAGTACCTTATATTGTATGCATTTGGATACTTGATTTTTTGGTGCTGGTGTCCAAGCTGCCGTTCAGTTTTTTCTTGATATTGCTGCATAAAATATTTAAAACAAATTTTCCCCATATCAAACAGTAACATCTTGGTTACACAACTGGTTCACTGGTAGGAAAGGTGTGTATGTTTTACCTCAGGGTAGGTATCGTGAGTCAGAGCTTAGACAGGCTATGACATATTACTTGCACTGCAAGGTAAATAGATAAGGTCATCTACCGGTGTGAGGAGGGTGAAGACACGGTCCATAGCAAGTTTCATTGACCAGAGGGCAGTGAGTTGTGCACAGTGAAGATAATACATCGAAATGCAGAGAGCCGAAGGAGGAACAAAGCAAGGGAGAGAGGTAGGGATATACTTATAGGGGTTAGGTGACAATCAGTGAGCAATCCACCTCTTAAGGTACATAAAGATATAGGACATGAGAATAAGGGAAATTATCTTGTCTTAAGAACACCATGAACAATTCTGTTAGGAAAATTCCTAAGATTCCTGCCAGAGTAGAGCTTAAAAGTAGGACCTCAAGAAGTGGAATCTTACCTTCAATTTCTATCATGTGTCAGTTGGTATCTTTTAGAAAAATTTCTTTGTGGACTTGAAATTGATTACAGCAGCGTAGGGACTGCAGACAGTGATTCAGAATGTTGATGTCCCTGCAGTTGATGGTTGCATTCTGGCATAAAAAGATGCTAATTATTTTTATTAAAATTCCTGCTGGTAGCTCAATTTGAAGATGTTCAGCTGAGACTATATGCTTTGAACATATGATCTTTTTTGGTCTTTGTTTCTATTTATTTGCAGATACTGCGTAACATAGTGATGTGTGTCACATTATAAGATGGCAGCAGACTTATAAAACTCAGAGTCCTTTCAGCTCCTCTTGTGTCCCTGCTGTGTATTACTGTCCCAGATCTTGCATTATCTTGAGAGAAAACCAACCTTGTGTTAACCTCAGCAGCAGTCTTTACAATTTCTTCCTTTCCTATTTGACAGAAGTTTTCAAACAAAGCTCCCTACTTCACCTAATTCTCCTTTTCAGAATGCCACTTTTAAAAAGTCTGCTTTGTTTGCGTGTTTCCTCATTTTCACACAGTCAGCACTTGCAAATAGCCTTACTCATTGTTGATTCTTGTTGCAAAAAAAAGAAAGTTTGGAAGTTTCATTAGAAGAACAGGCTTTTGCAGCCCTACGTATGGAAGGCATCGTGGGGGCCAGTTCAAGGCTTAGACCATACAGGTCCCAGGAACGCTACGTCATCTTAAAATTTTGGCTTCTCTTTAGAATAAATCCCTTCTTGTTATTTATGTTTGTTGATGAAAGCTTTATAAATATCACTTAACCATGCAGTGATGAAATCTCTTTTGGGTTTTTTTAGGCAACATGACTGTAAAAGAGATACTGAGGGATCTGAATTGCTTCGTGCATCTGTGACTGCAGGCCACCCAGCCCTTGGCATTGCCTGACATAGCTGATGCATCTTATGCACAGCTGAACTTTTATAGCAGTGAGAAACTTGATGTGTGTAGGTCTCTGCTCCAATTAAATCAGCTGTGCCAAGAGCTTTGTGTGAGGAAGGTATGATTTGATGTACTTGCTAGCTCGCTTTGCTTTAATTCTGGCATGAATCCATGGCACAGGCTAGAATTGCACCCTGTGAAAACTAGACAGCAGCATCACCCTATTATCCTACAAACTCATTCTGCTCTGTTGTTCCAAGAAGTGTATGTTAACTTGGAAATGGGGTGAGTGAGAGAGCGTTCTAACACAGTTGTGTCTTTCTGGTGTTAAAGCTGTTTTTTAGTACCTTTTCATGGCAGAGTGTCTACAGCTTTGTATTTGACATGATCAAATAAAAGCTGCTTTACTTTCAAGCCTGTTCTTCTCTCTAAGACATTGTGAGATTCATGTATAGCTCTTCCGTTTCAGCCTGTGTTACTGCACACTCAATACAAGTGACTGATTGGATTTACCAGCCTCAATGATTCTTGATTCTTCTCTAACCTACAAACAGACTACAGACCAAAAGGCATATACTCCGTTCTGCCAGACCTTCAGGGCAGCTTCTGTGGTGTTTAATAGTAGAAAATTAAAATGCTTTACTGAACTTGGATGGGCACCTGCTATGTGGATTAGAGATGAATTGGTATCTGAAGAAATTTATTCACTCTTCCTGTTGGAGACAATGATTCTGAGACCAGAAGTGAACTCTCTTTGACAACAGAGAGATTCTCAACAGCTGGGTTAGGTTAGACATCTTGCTTTTAATTGGCTCAAGTTAAATGAGCTGTGTGTCACACTAGGTGCTCAACTTATTGCAGCTCTGGGTAGATACTTTTTTTTTTTTTAAATGCCTGATTTGGAAATGAAGACACAAGTTTCTACGAGATACTCTTGAAAGCATTTTTCTCTGTAGTTAATATTAAACACAGATCATCCTAAATTAGCCTTCTGAACCAGCTCCCACAGAGTGCTTCAGACCTACTTCTAATTTTTTGTTCCTACAGCATGTTGTCATTTCTCCTCTCACAGGACATACATAATGTAACTTTTTTTGTCCTATATTATACTGGCTTTAGAAGGAAACAGGATTGTAAAACACAGTTGGATTTCTTCTTTCACAGACCCTTTTCTGTGTTGCATATCTTACTTCACTGGTAAGCATTTAACCAGGATGGCTGCTTTACTGGGACGTCTCCCAGGAAACCAATTTAGCCTAATGATAGTGAATGTCAATGACTGCTGTTTAATTGGGACATTATTAGCCAAAATTCAGCGTATATTAAAAGTAGTTGGCCAGTTCGGTGAGGTTAAGTAGTGTTTAACCAGGTGTTAAATAGGCCTACAGGCCTCAGCTCTCTTCTCAGAAAAGGAAGTAGCTGGATTTATTTAATATATTAAAATTTTTGAAGTTAATATTATTTCTACTTGTTACGCTGTTAATATAGGAGAGTGTAATGCATGTGCCCAATTCTTAAGTGGGCCAGCTCCAGCTGTACATCTACAGGACAACTTGCAGCCTGAAAATGGCTTGCACTGTGCAGTAGCTTTGAGTGCTTATCTCTCTGACTCTCCCTTGGTGCCTCTTGGTGTCATGTTAGGGAGGACAAATTTTAGCATGTTGTTGCAGCCTAGGGAAGATGCAGCTGAGAACTGGTAGCAAGTGGTATTATCCCAGCATGGCTGAATAAAGTTCCAGGCTGGTTCTGTACTTGGAGAAGGAATACACAGATTAAACAGGAGCGTTGCAGACTGCATCTGGATGATTCAGCTATTGGCACTGTCTTAAGCAGGTGTCTGGGATGTTGCTAGAAGCATGACAGAAACAGGGCACAGCCCCTGAGACGGGGCACAAATTTAGTTTGGGATTTATTAGTCATGAAGAAGTGTGGAAGATCTAGATGAAGAATACTGGTTTTTGATTTAATATATTCCCTGTTAGTTTAACTCTGTAAAATAGATGGGAGTCCTCTGTCTTCTCACCAGTGTTCTCACCTTTGGCTTTTTCTGCTTGACTTCCTACAGTATCTTCTCAACAGAACAATAAAAAGCACATTCCTTTTGCTTCATTCATAGTTTGGCCCCAAGGTCTTCAATTCTTAACAGTTTCTGAGCAGTTCTTTCTTAGGCATTAACATTGCATCAACATTGCATCACACTAACATTTCTGCCCCCTTAAATCAAGCACTTTTATTAAGAAAATAGTGCCATTAGTTAGTGGAACATTTGTTTCATCCCTTCTTTCTCTGCTTGTGCCTGGGATGTGGGGACCCTTTCCCAGTGCTATATTGCTGTGGTTTAGGTGTGCAGTCTGCTTGCAGTCCTGAGTCAGGTCCCCTGGGGAAGGGCACCTGGCCACCTCCCCACTGTCCCTGCTACAGGAGGGCTTCACAGGGTGAGAAATAGCTCTCCATGCTGGAAAAACATTGGGGAGCTGCCCACCGTGGCAGTCATAAAACAGATGTGACTGCTGTCACTCACTGCTACCAGAGTGTGAGGTGTCTCATGTGTCTTAAGTGCTCTGCAGAGCCCTTTCTCTTTGTTATTATACACAGCTACGAAGAACTAGAGTGTAATGCAGCTGCTTTCTTCAGTCAAAAATTCAGCCAGCTTTCACAGTTACTAGGATCCTGTGGTCTGAGCTCACCTTGTATCCCCACCGGAAGAACTTTGGTGCAGCTTTTTCCCATCAGCAAGTCATGCACTTTGTCAGAAAATGGCAAGTCTGTTATTTCTGCTGCTTTTGGAAACTGAATCTTGGAGTCAGGCTGATTACAATTAACTCTCTGTATGCAGTTTTTAAAGTATATGATAGGAACATCTTTCATTGTTAATCACACCCTATGTCCAGTTCTCTTATTCAAGAAAAAATTCTTCTTTTCCAGCTTATTTTCAAGGTCTGTCTCAACCACCAGAAAAGGTCACATAGAATTTTTTATAGCAAATGTGCAAACTTTAAAGTTTCATGCTAAAAATGTTTTTCTAGTGTTTAATGAATGAAACACAACAGCTCCATAAAGCTAACTTCTAAAGTCCAGAAGATGCAAAACCTAAATCTGTGTGAACTTGCACACCAGCCGACCGCTCAACTTTAACAAAAAGCCAGACAAAGCCCCATTTTCAGTTATTCTAGATAGCAACCTTTTTTACAGAAGTCCTAAAGGAGTTTTAGTTAATACAGGGTTGAGTTCACAAGGTTTAGTGCTTTCTGTTTTGTAGTGTGTTCTAATGGCAAGCATAACTTGATCCTGCTTTGATCCATCATGCTTGCCTGTCAGAACAGCTGTTTCCTATTTGATTGATAGGTACAATAAACATAATTGAGATGCCTTTTTTGATGGTTTTGCTATTTACTTTCTGGCATAATGACATTAGCACTGAATCTCAAAGTAGATACGGATCTGGCCCTAAAGTACTTGTTCTAACCCAAGATTGTATGTGAGTAAGGAGGGTGTAAATGTAATGTTTGCGTAAAGAGTGCTTAAATGTAAAAGCAAGTCTCATCACTTCATTTTTGTATTTGAGTTGTTGTATTTGTATACAAAAAAGGCTATCCAGGTTCTAAAGCTCTGGTTGTGTGCCTTTACTGTTGCAATTCTTCCATTTTTTGTGTACTCAAGAATGGTAAGACTAGCAGCAGACTGAAAGACGTAGTTATTCAGGGCCTTTCCCTGAGTGGCAGAGGAGATGAGTATTGCTCATGTGGATGGGTCCCAGTGCAAAGCTGGATGGAAATACCACAAAGGAAGAACTAGATGAACTTGAGGACTGTAATAATGACAATGGAATTGTAATTCAGTTGTATAAAATGCAAATTTGTGCCCTTTGAAAGTAACAATAGGGATTTCTGCTCCAATAAAAGTTCATCAGCTGGAAGTGGCTGAGGGAAGGGAGGACTTTGTGTGCTCTTTTATGGAATGGCTATCAGGCACTAAAGAGACAGAGACATAAGAGAGAAATGATCCTTCAGTATGCATCAAAAGATGTGGGGTTTTTTTCTCCCACTGAGAAAAGGAAATAACGCTATTGTGCCAAGTACTGTAGTAACACTCCTCAGAAAAGCCAACTGCAATCCTGGTTACACAGAATTGTTTCAGAAAATGAGTTTAAATAGGAACAGATAAAGAAAAGGTCTAGTAGCATGATTGGGGAACTTGTAATGGAAAAAAGACTAAAAATATGCAACTGTTAGACTTCTGATGCACTTGTAGAAAGTGATTGCTTTTTCAGCTTTTGGTTTGCTCTGCTGGGATGAGAGCAAGCTATTTAAGTTCAGAACAAATGGTGTCCTAGTAAAGGATAGATGTTTGTCTAAGAAGTAATTTAATTAAGAGGTTCTCCAGCAGTTTTCCAGTAAGCACAAAGGGGGTCTACAGACTCTGTTGGCTTTTGAAAAAGAGCCAGATCAGTTTGAGCGTAACAAGGTGAGGTGGCTGTGGTCATGAACACAAAGTGATGCTAGAACCATGGGATTCTTCAGCAGGAATGAGTATTTGGCAAGTCTCAGTGTCCTCAAAGGCGGTAACTACAGGGAAAGGGACCTGACTGTCCGCACACCCTTCTTGTCCTCCAGCCAGGTCTCAGCACGGCAGAGTTCCTCAGAGCCATCAGCCGCTGGCAGCAGTCCCACTTCCCGCTTTTTCCCTCGTGAGAAGGAGTGTGTGTAGTCCCACAATAAGCTCCATTTAAGATGCTGAACTGGAAAGCAGTTAAACCTGTAAAAAAGTGTTTGCGGAAGAGTATTTTCTGAATGATTCACATCCATGAATCCCCTCGTAATGGAGAACAATGTTGATGCAGAGGAGGGTGTATTTTAAAGCATGCAGTGACAAGGGAGAGAGGCCTGAGCCATTAGGCCATCTTACTTCAGCATTTTTAGTTTAAAATATATTTTTAATTCCATTTGTACAAACATCCTAGGAAAACAGCAAGCAGAATTACCTCTATTTCTTCCCATCTCTCTTTCCCCATTCACACATCCTTCTAATAGTAACAATCAAAAACTTAAAATTCAAGGATAGAGCTTAAAGCTGTTAACATTTGTCCAGGAGAGGGACATGGTTTAACACATGCTCCTTCCATTAGAGTTTCTTGGTGGCTACTACAATAGCAGCAGGTGGCCACGGTGAATCTGATTCTGCAGTATTCTTTGCAAAGATTATTTTTTAACCAGTTCTGATTCTTTGTAAGGTATTGTAGAGTGATGTTTTCCTTAACTATTATGCTACGTTTTGGCTGTTTATCTGCAACTGGGATCGCACAAGTGAAATATTAGCTTTGATTTTATGGATTCTGATACACAGCTTGTACTGCTTGAGCAGAAATGCCAGTAATGTAACTTGTGAGAACAGTAAAGAAATTTTCAAAAACACCCCCATATATTGGGGAACCTGTGCAGGTTCTGAGCAAGATAGAATAAATGCAAGCTGTGGAGCTGACCATAACAGGTACTGAATTCCTTGTGAGAGGCAATCCTCAGGAGAGTATTGACAAATTATGGGAGTAAAGTTAGAGACAAGGAGGGAAATGCAAATGACATTTGAGGATCAATAAGGGTGTGTTTATTCATAATTACATGAAGATCTAGAAATGGGCTAAATAAGAAAACACATGAAGAAGCCATCTAAATGGAAGGAACTAATCCAGTAACTATTTAATGAGCTATAAGTGTGACAGATTAAGGGCTGGAAAAGCTCAAATTAGTTTGACTTCAGGGTAATGTTAGACTAAGTTTCAGGCTTAATTTAAAAACTGTTCTCAAATATTTCTTTTTTTTAATCTTCTCTTGGAAAGTAATTTTTATCCCAAGTCTGTTTAGGGGTATACTATGTATGTAACTCTAGAAATAGAATATATATGGATAAAGCTTTATATATATGGCATCTATGTGTATAAAGCACGTATTAGCAAGAGACCTAAATACTTCTAGACATTGTCGTATATGCTGGTGTTTGATTTGGACCAGAGAGCATTTGAAACAATCCTTAGAGCTATTCCCATGCCCAAGTTTGCCCTTGCTCAGGTCATACACACATCGTACTTTCTTGCCATGCTTCTGTGTTTTCACTGTTGTGGGACCTATAGTCATGTGTCTGTAGCTAGCCTCCACTGATGCCTTTCCCCAACTTGCAGATTCCTTCTAGCAAGGCTTCCTATTGCAAACCTGAAATATGAATAATGCGAGGTGCTGAGGAGCATGTGTGGATCTGCAAACCGCTCCTGCTTGAGGAGCCAGCTGGTTCCTGTGTTCTTACCTCTGTTCCCTGGATACCAGTGACTCAGGAGGGGGAATAGGGGAAATTTGCTTCTAATCGAGCCCTTTAAGAGAAAAGTTTGTTCTGGTACTGACCACTAGATGGAGACTGGCACATGTAAACCGTTTGGGTACGGTGCAGTATAATTTTCCAAACTGTTCCAATAAGACTGATATATAATATCCAGGTTATAGTAAAGAGCAAGAGAAAAATCCATAAAATGATGTGCTTAGATGCACCTTTTCCTTTCTGTTGAATGATAGAGTTCAGTAATTCACAGTGATACATGTATTGTGCGGTACAGCAGTTGGCACAGTGATAACTACTCTATTAAGTCAAATATAATGAAAAGCCTAAGGCAGATAACTAATGCAGTGTCATTTTGGTAAATGTCCTTATTTCCTTTTAATAACACAGGTGCTGGATGTGGGTGCTTTTTCAGAGGTGGGAACATGGTCAGCTTTATTTACTACACAATTATAGTATGGCATACCATTCCAACACAGCGCATTATAGACTTTATAAACAAAATGGTCACAGGAACACTTCAGGTAGCAAAGTAAAGCACCCAAGAGTTAGGAAATACCAGACTTAAGGACTATATGTTAAGAATAAGGAACAAGTTTCAGACTTACCTGTCGTAGCGCTGCAGCGTGGTCTCTAACCACAGTGTCGCCATTAATCCGTGGCGTCTGTCTCTATCAGTGTGTTACTGAAGACTGCTCACTGTATTTTCAATATTTTCTCACCCTAACTGTACACAGTGTGGCCCCAGCCAGCTCCACTGAACAAGAGTCACCTGAACACTTCAGAGAACTTTTTGCCTTTATGCATCCTCTGTGAAATGAAGGGGTGACATCATCCCCATGTTATGGACAGAAGGGGGAAACACAGGAGAAATGTGAACACAAGTAGCAATGTATCTTTATTTTTCAAAGAACAACTCTCAGAATGTTGACAATACTTCAACCTGAGACTAGGTTCACATGCTTCAATAGCAAGCCCTTCCTCCAACACCCTGGCTCCTTTGAACTGAGTATTTGAAGCTCAGCACCAGGTAAGGCAGAAGTTCTGTGCAATGCATCTTCTCACACTGTGTGACGCTGACTTATCCTACCTACTAGTCAAGTTAACTTCCTGGTTTTTCTCCTTGCCCTGACAGGCTCAGTTTTGGGAAAACTATGCCACCTCTCAAAGGATTTTCTTGCAAGCTGATTAACTTGGCATAGTAGTCATCTTTTCTAGAAGACAAATTACTAACAAAATGAGAGCTTGTTTGCCAACTACCTCATCTGTCTGAAAATTGATATTACTTAGTTTGAAGTAAGAAAGGTTATGACGTCTGGTGTTGCAAATATGGACAGCCCTAGAGGGAGGCAAACTGCAGGGTATAGCTGCCTGTCCTACAGGAGAAATTAGGGGAGAGCAAAAGAAATTTCTGGCACTAAGTATACCTGAAAAAAATAGAAATTGCTAAGGGAGAGTAATTTTGGCTGAATATATTGATTAGGAATCTTGGAAAGTAATAGTGGAAAGAGGCAAAATTTTAATAAGAGCTGAATTACCTTTAAAAGCAGAGTAAACTGGCTAATTTAAAGCTTTGAGTCCGAAGGCAAGAATTGAAAGTGAGCTACTGAATCTAACATGGGCTTAGTATAAAAATAATGGAAATAAAATTATAAAGACACTGCAGGTTCTGCTACCAGGCATGTTTCCATCTCCTTCAAAAGAGGGTGTTTGGGTAGAACAGTCATCTGCTTTAGAGAGACACCCTGCCTCTGTGTTTTGTTTTCTGGACTCTGATTTGTGATAAGAAGATAAGACTGACTCTTTTCATTAGGGATTGCTCAGAAGTTTCCATGTAGGATTAGCACTAAACTGGAGGTGTTTCTGGTAAAGGAGGTGTAAAGTTCTGAGTAGCTGGGGGGTGTGTGTGCCTGTCTGGCTTCGTCTTTCTGAAAATCTTGCATTGCTAAAGTTGCTTCTAACTTGGTTTTTCTTTCTGATGCTGTGACAAATGTATTCTAATAGTTCTTGATTTCTTGGTTCCATATAACTATCGTTCTCCACTTACTTGAGGGAGGAACTTCTCTCTTGAAGGGATAATACTTTTTTGAAAGAGGTGTTTCTTATCATGGTGCAGTTAATTGACTTTTCTCATACTGCTTGCAGTTCAGCTGATTGCAGTATTTAGCAATTACACAGGGCTTTATATTGCTGCTTCCATATAGTATATTGAAAGATGCTTTATTATCACGTATACAAAAACAGATTAAGAACTCAAAGGCAGGTGCACAGCTTATGCAAAGCAATTACATACTTTCTTTGAAATGGAGCACCTGAACGTGGTAAAATGAACAATGGCAGAGTTTGTGGTAAACTGACTTTGAAGGATTCCTTGTGTTTTGGAGTGAAATTTAAAGTACAAGACAATCAGAAGCTTATGTGCTTAATTATGCAAATAGTAAAATTGCATATAAAGCTAAGATTTCCGATTTTAGCAACTGCAATAAAATCTATATTTTATCATGCTGTGTAGACTTTACATCTATGAATCTCAGTCCGCTTGGAAGGGAGATTGGGTGAAAGTATGCTGCTTTACAGCTGTACAAAAAGCCTGGATACACTCGGCTTGTGCTAGCATGAGTCTCTACCTTCTAGGAAATGGCTTAGCTATTGCCCAAAAAAATCAGAGCATTTTGCAAGGAAAACCAAGTGTATAGTAAATGTGATAGTGCTGGCAAATAGATTTGTTTACGGTGCTTCCTGTTGTGCAGGTGATGTTCCCCTGCTACAAAAAAAAAAGAGGTAATAAAGGCACAGGCATAGGAATGCAGTAGGGAAAAAAAAGAAAGTTAGTTCTGTGGTAATGAAAAAAAACTTAGAAGATCCCGAATTTTGGCTTGCCTGTGTCATAAATGTGGCTTCTGGTTTCTCACGTCCATCTTTCTTCACTGTCAAGAATAAAATCCTAGGGAATGACTTTCCCACCGGGACAACGCGATAAGATGCTGCCATCTGCAGGTGACCACCTCCTCTTGAACTTGTACCGTGCACAAAGGTATCTGCAATTCTTGCTATGTATAACCCCAGTGTTTCAGACTTTCTTTTGAACTCTCAAAGTATGCTTGTTAAAAAGAGTCCATAAGGGATTTGTGTAGCTTCAGGGTATGTAGTGAAATTCCTGTTCTGTTTGCCTGCTGCCTGGGTACAGGTATTTTGGAAGGTACTGAGAATTTAAGCTCATGTCTGAAATATTTATGCATGTGAAAATCTCTGTGCCCTGAAAAGTCCCTCTGAAGTCCAGAGGGGTCTGGTCATGAGTAAAAAAGCTTATCACGTATTCAGCGTCTGCTCAGCGAGGTCTGAGGTGGTTATGGATTTCTCTGATATGCCTAGTTTCCTCCCTTCCTTCCCACTTTAGGATCACGTGACAAGAAAATAGAATTCTAGTCCTTTTTTTTTACTTTTAAGCTTTGACTGACCAGTATGTTTAAATAATAGCTTAAGGTTAACCGACATAGTAAATGCTTCTATGTTTTGGGGTTTTTTTTCTCAATTCATTGGATGAGGAAAAAATCAGAATGCTGGAAGCACAGTACTGCTTAATTCAGCATTAGCCTAAAGATTTTTTTTAAACCATTTTAATATTACCATTTCTGTGGCTTTTCAAATGTCCTCAGCTTTAAGGTACTTGTTTGCTCAAAGGATTTGAGGGAATATTTGAAGCCATTAACTCTATATCGGACTTTGTCTCAGGCTTAATTGATTGTTAAGGGATATTACAGAATAGTCATGCTCTAGGAAGTAATGTGCTAGAAATAATCCTCTCTGAAGAATTGTATGGTTTGATGTACGCTGCTGAAGCAGGAAGCAGTGACCTTTTAAACAGATAAAAAGCCTAAAAAATAAGTTTAACTTGTATAGATTTATTTTGGAAACGGGATCAAGTATCAGCACAAACTGTTTTTGGACTTGTATCTCAAGTGCAGAACAGCTTCCTGATTAGCTATTCATAGAATCATAGGGGTTGGACGGGGCCTCAAGAGCTCGTCGGGTCCAACCCCCCTGCCAAAGCAGCTCCCCAGCTCATATTGCACAGGGCGGCGTCCAGACGGGGCTGGAATCTCTCCAGAGATGGAGACTCCACACCCCCTGGGCAGCCTGTCCCAGGGCTCCCTCACCCTCACTGGGGAAAAGTTCTTCCCACTGTTGGTGTGCAACTTCCTGTGCTCCAACTTGCAGCCATTGCCCCTTGTCCTGCCTCCACATTGTCGATATTTCTACAATAAAAAGGAGATCTGAACACGATTGGAGTAGTGAAGGGGGTGAGACACTGATGGCATTGGTGTCCCAGTTTGAGGAAGCATTTTAAACTCTTACCATCAAGTAGGTCCTTAGGTCTGACTTTAGCAAAATGCTTTTCTGAATTGTGGCATGCGTGGGAAGTACTTTGCACTGCATATGTAAAAGTACTGGGAGTAGTCTGTAGGTAATCAATAAGCCATGTATTGACATATATTTATGAAGTATACCGTCATGCCTTCTGAGAATTCACTGCAATTCACAGAAATGTCACTGTGAAAATAACTTAAAAATTAGCAGGGTTCATATCCTTATCTGCACAGCTATGCTGCCTTGTGCCTTTGAATACAGCTTTTCTAGAGAAAGGTACCTAAAATGTGCAGGTAAAAACACAAGGAATTCTTGCACATGTCTTTGCTTGTTGGACATGCCTAGAATGTTGGTACCTTGTAATCTGTACTGAGGAGACTTGAGTGGTTTTTGTGGTTATCAATCATGTATTTCTGTCCTTAGTTGCTCATTATGTTGTTCTGAAATGGTCACTACTCGGATAGACTCCCTCTCCTGATAAAGGCTATTTTAGTGACATTGTACAGTTGAGAAGGGTGATGGACAGAGAATATCTGTTATTTAAAAATTATGTTCGTTTGGGAGCTGATCAGGGCTGTGCATGTGTTGGAGAAAGCAGCAGCAAAATTGGAATGTTATTCAGGGAGCTGATACTCTGTCTATGCAGCCTACCCTGTAATTCTTCACTCGCTTTTCTACTCTAACTACACTTGGATCTGTGGAAGCTTTTTTCCTTCTCATTTAAAATGATCATTGCTTTCTTCCTGTTTTCCATTATGCTTAGCCATCTCCTCTCTCTCATCCTTTCTTATTTTTTCCCTGTTTTTCTTTGTTATAATGGTTAGCCTTTCCCTGTATTTTCATCCAGAATAGCTCAGACCTCTTTGAAAGGTCAACTTGATTTCAGGGGTTTTCTTGACCAGAAGTCATGTTGTCTTGTGTCTTACTAGGTTTTTATATTCTTCCATCACCAGTTTACTTGAATTTTAGACTTTGGTAGGCACAAGGTTGTGGAAAGAAGCTCTTTGTGTCCAGTGGAAATACATAATCTTTTTAGGGCAACTCTAGTTTAGGTTCAGTTAATGGCTTTCATCTTCTAGAATTTTTATGCTTTTTCAGATCTGTTACAGTAACTGAATTGAAGCTGAGTCAAGTCCATAACATTCAGTTTAATGCTCCATATCAGAGTTTGGAACTGGCAAAATCGAGCTCATGACCACTGAAACATGCTCATCCCAAGGCAGCGAGAGGCATGTGGCTTAACAAGGTGCACCACAGCCAACCCAAGGGGAGGCAGGAAAGGGTGAAACATACAGGAGGCAGGGACAGAGTTGTATATGGTGGAAGAAGAGACCAGAAGGAGAAGAAGGATTGCCAGATATTTGGCAAGTAAAGGAGGGAGAGTCTGGAAAATTGCAGAAGGAAGCTGAAGAAATGAGGACTTAGGAAGTGGTACAAGGAGGAGGTAGACATGTCTGAGGGAGGAGGAGATATCTCCTGGGAGGAGGTCCCAGCAAAATGGATTACCAAGTGCTGATCCAGCATATTGTACATGCTCTTAACTTCAAACGTATAAAGTCAAAGCACTTAGAGTAAGTGCGTTTTAAGTACCCTATTGAATCGGAGGCAAAATGTGTAAATCCCATGTCTGATTTAACCCTACACTCATTTAACTCTTTGGTGGGATTTCTGACAGCTGTATCTCTTAAATTTGCAGAATCGTGTCTCTTTGTAGGAGAAAAAATTTGTCCAAAGTAACTTTCTTGGCAGCACAAATGTACAACATATTTGTTTATAGAATTCTGCATTTAACTTCTGCTTATTTGACTTAGTTAATCACTCATTTGTTACTTTCTGTCCAGAGTACCTGCTCTGTTTTGCTCTGTGCATTGATAATATATAGTTTAATCCAAAATCTGCTGAAGCTAGTGGAAAGACTCATTACTTCCATAGTTCTTGTTCAGACTTGTAATATACACAGAGGCCCGTATGGAAAAGGATACCTTTTGGATACCTGCAGCAAAAGCAACACATTGTGTGGCTTTAATACTGGAGTGTCATCAAACTTCAAGAACCTACTTTTTGCATTTTTCAAATTAGAACTATTTTCATTGCACCTATAGTTCTGTAAAAATGCAATTACTCTTTCCAATCTTAAAGAAGAGGTTAGTGCTCTGAATTTTGCAAGATTCCACCTTCCTTGGTGGGATGAGCAGCAGTGGACAGAGTGGTGGGAGCTGGGAATTGTCAGTAGGGTTTGGGTCATTCAGTAAGCCAAACACGTCAGACTGGGAGGCTTGCAGCAGTATGTGGCTGTAGAAATCAGTAGATTGATTTCTAGAGATGCTGAGATTGGGAAGTTTTCAGTTTTCATTGTGGAAGAAAAAGTGTCTTGTGAATAAAGCACTCAAGATTTGGAGCAGGGCTCGGGAAAAGGTGAAACAGAAGATGCAGCTGGAAAATAGTGAGCTGTACCAGACCCTTTTAACATTGCTGAGTAGCCAGCCCTGTCATAGTTTGACACCAAACCTGAATTATGCTTAATATTTTTAACAGTGAAGACAAGGGGTTTTTTAATGTTTTTTAACCTGGACCGCCTCAACCCAGCAGGGAGTATAAAGGCTAAAATACAGCAGAAAATTTGATTTTTGATGTGATCTAGTGAAAGAATAAAAACTTGCGGTGACTTTTGGGATGGGCACAAACTTTCAGGCTGGCTTCTAGGGTTTATCTGAGAATCTTTGCTGTGATTAAAAGGCGATCTGGAGGAGAAAAACTTTTGAGTCTCAAGCTTGAGTCCTGTGTGCTAGTTGAGCCCATATAAGCTTTAAATTATTTGGGCATGTATAGGTTTCAAAAATTGGTGCTAAATCTATTTCCCTTCACCCTGTACTTTTATACAACTTCAGCAAATGTAAACTGTTTTTTTCCAAGTGCCCAGTATTACTCCTTTTTCTTTCCTGGTGATAATTACTAGAGTTGTTAAGAGTTAGCATGACCTGTGTGCTCTGCTGTGATTCTATTAGCGAGATGAGGGACGGACTCTGCAGCAGGAGCTCCGGTTGCTTGGTTGCCTACTTAATCATGGCGACTTCCCAGCTCCAGCATCAGCTCCCCACCCCAATTTGAGCTGCATCAGCGGTTTCGGTTTATGTTCCAGAAATCTAACTTTTACCTCTGTGTGCCAAGGGCCATGGGTGACTGCTGCAGGAGTTTGGAAGCATTTCAGCCATCCTTAGCCAGTTACTTTGCTTATGTCCGGTTCTTGCAGAATAATTTTGTCAGTGTATCAAACAAATACAGAGTATTTCAGTGGCTGGAGTGCAGCACTGGGAAGGCGAAGTTCTTGCTTGATCCCCGACACTGGTCAGATTGTGTGGGTATTTGTCTGATATCTGCATGTTTCAGGTATGGCTTCCCCTGACCATACTCAGGAAATGCATCTCAAGTTGATTGCTGTCACTTTCTTTCATTCCTGCTTTCTCTGTTTTTCTCTTGCTGTAAACATTACAGTATATCCTGTCAAAATAGCAATTTCCTTTGAGGCAGGCTGTGTTTTCACAAAAACTTCTGTCCTAGAGAGTTGGTGGCTGCTGTGTGCTGACTGTTCAGTATTACCAAGTAACCTTTATTGTAGAGTCAGGCTACCTATATTTGTAAACCGTCTCCAACAGGTAGCCCTGATACACTTTCGTTAATAGGATTTCATCATGTTTCTATGAGCAGCTGAAATAAATCGCTTTAAAAAAAAGTGCCATATCACATTAAACGGGGTTATGTGCAGTTATCCTCTGTCATGTGAAATAATTCACAGTCTCACAAAATGCAAGCTGGGAAGCCACCCCCAGGCATTTTAAGACTCTTTTTATTTATTTATTTTTTTCTTCTGAGCCCTGGAAATACTGGAAATAGCAATTTAAACAGAATCCATAGCCCTGTAACAGTAGTCTGGTACAGATTTTTTCTTTTAGCCTGATCCTGCCATCTTTAATATGAGAAAAATATGTATTGAAGGAAGTTTTATTGAATTCTTTCAAGGAATTTTTTGAGGATACATTTAATGTTCCTTTGTTTATAACAGACTTTGTGTATGTGGTATAAAATATATTTTGATAAGTTTAACTTGAATCGTTTAGCAAATATCAGGACAGAATAGCTGAATCAATGTTATTGATAAGGCTATTTTATGGGTGCAGAAAATTAGCATAATACGTTTCAATTTATTATGTACTGTTAGGTGTTCTCTTCTGTTTCACTGTCAGTACTGTGTTTAACAGATTAAATTTAAATGTTTTATCTTAGAAAAGTTAAAGTAGGCAAGCACATGTGCAACTGAATCTCTGTGCATTCTTGACCTCTGAAAACACAGAAAATATTCCAGAATGGAGGACAAATCCTTTTTTTTTTCTTCCATCATCTGTAACAGTGGCCAGTTTTGGACCTAGTGATTTGACACCTGGTTTTGAAGGAAGAGAGGTGAGGTTTTCATTTTTATTACATATATGGAAGCCGTTGCTAGCTTTGCAGGCTGGCATATCTTGTAGCATTGAAAAAATAATGTATTTGTAAGTAAAATGGCTCATATAGAAGCTCTCTTCTCCCCCCTTATGTATAAACTTGGAGTGCAGTGCAGCATGCACTGTGACTGTATGTATTGTCTGTTACTGGTCTCTGATGAACAGCCTGGGTCAGACTTGTCACTGCTGACATGCAAAGACTCTTCCCTCTAGATATATGTTTGTCACTAGTACAGGCTGCTTATGCTACACCACCACCTCACCTCTCCTCTCCGCTGAGCCCTGTGGTGGCCAAAGAGGCACAGTAGGCTTCTGGCAGACCCCAGAGCTGCCAACACTGTCACTACCACTGCCATCGTGACCATAGACTGGGCTCTGCACTCCAGTCTGTGGGGTCCCATCTTGTAACCAGCAAAGTGGACGTAGCTAATTTCCAACTGTCTGAAACTTGTTTCCCTAAATTGTTTGGCAAGTATGCTTCAAGAAATCTAATTGGGATTACAAACAGCTCACAAATAATAAAATAGAGTATATTGCAGTAAATATTCTGGTTGGGTCTGTACGGAAGTTGTTGAAAATCTCATTAGCTCAAACCATTGCTAAAATGGGCTTTGGCTAACCTGAGCATAAACTGCATGCATGTTCTGGAAAGCATGGGGTTTCTGCTGCTGTAGTTCTTACTAAGTGTGGATTACCATGAGAGGAAGCAGGAAGCTTTCTGTATACACAGTATATATCTATCTAAAATGTTAAAGACTAGGCACAGCCACTATAGTTTAAAATCGTGCATACTTATGTGTACAAATATGTATAAAAGCACTAAGCAAACTGTTTTCAGTATTTCTGCAGGAGCTTGGTTTTGATACTCAAAACACATCCTTAATGTTGTTTGGCCTGGATAGGTCTAAAGCAAATTGGTTCCAATAAGAGTACTCAACAGTTAAAACCATAAGAAAAGCCTACACACAAATTAAAAGTTGTGGAAAGTACACTACTTCTGCACCTGATTGACCTACTGTGAGATTCAATGAAGTGCTCGGAGATACAGGGCCCAGTTACTTCAATGGAAAGAGAACCATGAAATGTGATTTCAAATAAATCTTTCAAATAAGGGTAAACTACTCTGAATACATGCAGTTTAATAGAGCATAATTGTTTTAATCAGTGTTTGACATACACTGTCATTAACTATACAGATAATTTCTACCTTGTTTAATAGGAGATTAATCCCACAGCTATGCAGCAGTATGTGGAAACTGTGGTATCCAAAGGGTACCACGGCTTGCTTTCCCCCCAAAGCCTTATTATGGAGAGAGAATACTTGGATAGTTACTCGTTTAAGAAGCTGCTTTGATTTTATGCGTAGGAGGTTTTAAGCGGGTGTATCGCAGGACTTCAGCACTGCTCACTTTCACAAAAACGCTCTGTCCTTCAGACATCTGAGGCCCTTTTCAGAGGCATTTCACCATCAGAAATTACTGAAGGACACAAATCTATCTACTTTCCCCTGTACACAGAAAAAGCCTCCCAGGCAGAGGTTTCAGTTCAGCACATTCATTACCTTTTAATTGCTTCTAAATTGCATTGTGACCTGCCGCATCAATAGGCGAATCTAACAGAAACTAGCACAGTCTGAGCATATGTGTTGTTAAAAGCTTAACTGGCAGCTGTTTTGCCACTGGACTGCGTAAAGGACACTGCATGAAGGGCAATGTCGTTTTGGGATGTTTTTCAGTAATGTATCGTTAACATTGCTTAGAAGTGACTTTAAATACCAGCTTGTTTATATGCCAGAAACATTTCTTTGGGGCGTAGAACCTTGTTATATCACTATCAGATGTGAATATATATTTTAAATTTTACCCTCTCTGCCTAAATGTGAAAGTTTCAATGTCAGCTGTGGTGTGTAAGAGCTTCCATAGAAAATATACTTGCATGCAAAGTCACAATTGAATAAAGCATTTTATTTAAGATTCTAAGCCACGGTATAAAAATCACACTTGGAGAAAAGATAAGCTTGAATACGTTTTAGGCTGAGCCACAGCAGGCAGGATGCCATAAAAGGTAAGCTATCATACCAACCACTGTGGAAGCTAAGGTATAAAAATCATTGCTCCCCTGGAAGACTTATTCAAAGCTATTTTGCAATCACTTACACAGTGTAACCATACCATCCTACCTACTAATAATTTCAGCCAGCAAGCATGTGTTAGTTATTCCTTTGTTTTACTCCTCCCCACCACCAAAAAATAAATGTACAGTTACTGTGAGTCTCAGTGCGTCATTCACTCTGTATTCCAAGTGCAAATTTCCTTTACAGTTAGTGAGGCATGTGCATAGGATAAGTGCTGCTGTTGCTCATGTTACACGTTTTTTGGAGGATGCTCTTTGTAACTTTTTCGCTGGAAGAGTGTTTGGTTAACAGTGAAGAGCCCTGCTGTTTTTACATGGCAGCTTCCTTTGAAATTGCCCTACTTTGGGGATTGTATCTGTCATAATAGCTTAACATCAATGACATTTGTCCACTACAGACTGTAGTGGCTTCATTCTGTAAGGCACTTTCCACTTCAGAGCCAGGCATCATTTGGATTGCTCCACAGGCTGCCTCAGGGACTGCAAGGTGGGATGCTGGAGGAAGACTCAAAGGAAGATGGTTTGACTTTGTTCCTAGGTAGTTTGTCTGTTGGCTAATATACACTGATGCATTATAAATGTTTGCATCATTTGTGTGTGCTCTTTTCAAGTTTTGAGGCCCCTGTTTATTGAACTCTTTGATCAGGAAAGGCTTTTTCTGAGCATGCTGGGAATATTGGAAATCCTCAAACTGCAATAGCATCACCCAACTCCTGCTGGGTTACTGGGTCTTGCCTCTTCTGCTGGGGTATGAGAGAGGCCCCTGAAGGAAACAAGATGTGGGAAGTGAAACATGAAATAATCTGGTGATGATGAAAATGAGAAAAAGCATCAGTTTTCTGTGCAGTGGCTCTTCTAGCAGTGGATGGACCTGCTAGAGACATAGATGTGCATTATTACATGTTTCCTTTGGGACAGATGGCTACCACATCCAGATAGAGATCCAGTCCTCAGGCCACATTTCAGTTTAGCAGCACCACCTTGCAGGTCGTAGTCTTCAATTTCACGTCCTCATTTGAACATAGATGCCTGGTAAGGAACTGAAGAAAAAGCAGAAAAGATATTTCAGTTTCAAATGCTGTTTATTTTCTTTTGAGATACGTATACATTAGCTATCGCTGAACCCCAGATGTCTGCAGTGTTCAGGAAACATTGCAGACTAAAATGGAATGCTTGCCTGGAAATCATATGGGAAACTATTACTGCCTTTTGTCTAGTTACAGGCATTAACAAATTATTAACCTGATTAGATTTCCATTACATATAAAGAAAAGTGCTGACTGAAAATCTGTAGCCACAGTTACATAAGTAATCAGGCTATGTGGTTATAGTCTTCGATTCTGACCTTAAAAGCCTAACATCTATCAAATACATGAAGCATTGTATCAAAGCAACTTTCAAATCTATCATAAGGATGAGTAAATAGATTATTCACAAGCACTAGCCTGGTTAAAGCAAAGTATTGGAAATATTAACTATATCTATATTTATCAACTGCTCTTCCAAAAGAATCTTGCTTTTTGCTGCATTAAAAAAAGGAAGGCTACATTTCTGCCCAGTGCCCCAGAAAGCTCTCCTAGTACAAAAGATCTCTTGGACTAATGCATTTCAATAGAGTTCAATGGACTCTTTCAATGAAAAGTCTTATCCCTATTTTTCTCCCCATATGGTGGCTTTCAAATGTTGACAGATGTGATCTACTGCAATGCTCCAGAACTGTCTGATTGAAATCAAAGATAAGCTTTTGCTCTCCTTGAGCTGAGCAAAAGTTGACTGACCTCACTAAATAAAAAGCTATATTCAGAAGTGGGTTTAAAATAATAAATGGATACCAATGTCTTAATTGCAAAAGCTGCATGAGTCACTTCAGGCTCAGACATCCACAGGGATTAGTCATTGCACTGTGGGTCTCCATTGCTCTCAATAACCACCATATGATGTTTGCAGCAAGGACGTGATTCAGCTCACTGCCATGCTCTGGCTCTGCCTGTAGGAAGCCAGATGTATGCAAACGAGCCCGTGAGTGAAGCAGCATCTCTGACTGCCCTTCATGAGCAGAAGGAATATCCGATTGTCTCTACCTGTTCTTTTATGCATGCTCTTGGACATGTTGATTTTTCCAGTGAGGCATGGGTGCTAAAGGCAAAGCTTACCAAGCAGAGTTTCTACCTGACATTGTGCCTAGATGCTGGGTGTGGTAAGAACACAATAGCCTGTAATTCACACCTCTGATAACAAGTACTCCAGGAAAAAAAAGAGTTCAGACCTTATGCTGTCCAAGTATTTGTCATATACAGACCATTTCTTTTAGGCTTCAAAGTCTCAATTCTGCTATAAATCTGTTCCATCTTCTGTAAAATGAAACCTGTTCACCATGCTTAGTTGCCTAAGGTGCTCTGGTTTCTTTCATGCCTGTCACCTTGTGAACTGAGCAGGCAGCTCTCCATATTTGGTAGGTGTAGGTTAGCGTTGCAGCTCACATGCTAACACCACCCTCACCCAGCACCACTATGGCAGCCTAAAAAAAGAAAAGAAAAGGTGTGAACTTGCTCAGCAGACAGTGCTGCCTATGGGATGTCCTTCCTGGTGTGCATCTGACTTGTAGCTAATCCAAGTATGGTTTGTCCCACTTGTTGGAGGAGCAGGAAAGAGCAGAGCTGCCTTGCAGCAGAGGATGTGAAGTGGTGCCAGGTTCCCTCAGGCCTCTGAGCATTTTGGTAACAGCTTTAACTTGCACCAGGATCTGTATAATCAAGTTGTGTTGCTGATACTTCTGGGTTCTTTAGACTGAGGCTCAGAGGTGCTTTCACTTCATGTGAGTTAGGCTTGTTTTTTACCTCCTGACAACTGAAGGGGTGCCATCCTTTTTCCAAGGCCATGGGAGAACATAAAGGGACCCTAGGGAGAGACTCCAGGTATCTTGACTCTCATTTCTATATGCTAGTATCAGAACTTCTTTTCCTTCTTTGCCCCTGTGTGTTGCTGCTTTGCTGGCTTGTTGTTTTCTGTACTGTATGAACTGCGAAACTTTGAAAACACAATGTTGTAGGTAATGATAGGTAGCAATTTTCTTGCAAGTACTGTGTATCTATAGTACAGCCACATAAACACTGACAAGCTAGCTTTTATGATTGGGGAATAAATCCTGATGACTAGGTCCTAAGTAAAGGTAACATCTACCACATAGATATTAACCAAGGGACTGAGCTACTACTTGAAATAATTTTGGTGTTTTTAGTTCTGTGACTGTTTGGTTTACCCCATAATCTGTTATAATATATTTGTGGAAAAGCTCAAGATATTAAAACAGACTGAAACCACTGCTCATTTTCCTTCCCAACTAAGTTACGGGGATTTGTGTCTTTAAAATCTGAAAAGGAAACAAGACAGTATTAGTATTACAAGTATTACATGATGAAATAAACACACACCAATAAAGTAATCTTTACATGCTCAAATTTACACAAACTAATTCTGTTTATAACTCAAGCTGAAACGCTATTTAATGAAAATCTCAAGCAGTTTGAGAACTAAGTTCTGTGGTGTCAAGGGTGTTTAGTGGGAAAAGTATAAGAAATTACACAGCATATAAAGTAAACAGGAAAAATGAAGCCAAAACAGGGCAGGAAGAAAATTCTGAATTATGGCCATCACTGAATCAACTCTACCTCACAAGGTTTATGTGTTGCAGTAGATAATAAATATTGCATGGTGTTGTGAGCCTACCAGAGTGCTCTATAAAACCACCTAGGATAGCCACCTGCCCGAGCAGCAGCAAAGTGAGGTTGAATGTAGGCTGGTTGCTGAAGTAAGCTCCAGTAGTTCTGGGAGTAGCAGTGGTCAAGATGGATCCCCCATTCTGATGAGACTTCTCTAGGCTGCTCAGTTTTATGCTCAGCTGCCTCTGCTCTTAGGAGAGAGGTTTTCTCAGGCATAGCAAAAGTATAATTACACCTGTGAAGGGATAGCGTATGCAGCAGTATTGTGTTATTTGGGGGTTGTGTCATCCTGGGGAAATTCTTGGGGGTTACTAGATTTTGGTGGAGTTGGAAGCTAAGATTCATTGTTCAGTGTCAACAGTTATAGCATTCATTAAAAACATCTTTTCCTATGCAACTTTGCAACCCCCAAGCAGCCATGTAACAAACAGTGAGGAAAGCTGGGAAGCTCAAATGACTTGTCACCATGGAGGAGCGTTTTAGTCTGTTCTAACACCTGAATGGGGATGTAAAAGTAGATCAATTTACACATTTAGTGGTGAAACAGGGAATTTTCAACAGTAACTATTCCTTGGTCTGTATTGATAAGGGATTCACAGAACTGAATGAGCTTTCCAGAAGTACTTCATTGTTGTCTATCAATTTACTCTGTCTCTTCGTAGTTGTCTCCAAACATATTTATTTGCGCTTTTTATTCCCCTCAAGTCTGTTGGTCCTAACACCTCTAGTCTAGTCTTTGGAGCCATTACTTGCATGTCTCCTTTATACTAGACATATAGTAAGCACATCATTGCAGCTGGGAGGCTGCAGCTAGAAACGCCGTAATATGGGTGGCTGTAGTTGTATAGGTCCAGCAGCTTGAATATAACTACAGTGAGCTTAGCCTGCCCCTTATACAGCTTGCATCCTAATGCATCATAACCTGTGTTCACTAATTGGTTTCAGAGCTTATTCACTTACCGCCTATACCAATCATTTTTCTTCCTGAGCTCCAGGCTGTATTCCCTGATTTCATGTGTCTTGCTGTGTAACCTTGGAAAGGGCACGAACATGGTAAATTTTGAAATTAGATTTGAAATTAGCTTTCTTTGCGGGCTTTTATCTTCCTCGCTGTAGTCTTGCAAGGGAATCACCTTTAGTTTCTCACTACAATAGTTTGGTTTTTAAAGTAATTGTCTGCTCTAATGTTATTTTTTTTTTCAGTTGCAACAACGCTGCAAATATAAGAACAACTTGCTTGTGACCTCTTTATAGTTACAAGGGTGAAGAACAGTTTGCTGGCACACCAGCACAGTTTGATGTTCTCATTTGTTAAAAAACCCAGTGTTCCACTTGAATATATACTTCTAGGGAAGTAAGAGGTGGCTGAAGAGTTAGAAATGACCATATGTGTTGTGGGAAAGTGCAGCTGAGGGAGAGTCCCAGAATCTGGCGTCATTTGTCATCTCTTTTGATTTTTTGATAATTTTGTTTGTTTAGTCTGAGAGCTGTCTAGATTTATTCTGTAGGCAACTGACATCCAATGTGTATCAGCTAAACCAAGTGAGGTGGTTGTTTAGAGACGTGCTTTCCTCTTTCTAAACGGTATTGTGAGACCCTAAATAGCTAGTGTATACTGCATGCTTAACTAGTATGTGAGGTGTCTTAAAAGCAGATGGAATATAAGAATAGTTAGTCTATTTTATTTTTTTCCAGTTTAATATAAAGTGTTTTACTTAAAGCTAAGAAAACCCCTGGCTGGGAGATTAGTCAAACCAAAACCTTGAAACTTCAGATCCTTACCAGCCAATCAGAATGTGCTCCTTTTGCCTAAACTAGTGTCTCAAAAAAATAAATCAGTCTTGTTCATGCAGAGAAATGAAGGACAGAGAATTATATTAGTTAGTCCTCATATTGTTTTATTAATATTGTAGCTATTAAATTTTTACACAGACAAGATACTGCTTGTTAAGCTTTTTAATTTTAGAATTGGTAGGGAATTTTATTGTGTAATAAAATTTTGTCTAGTTCCATATTTTTTGAGAGCTAGAGTCCAAATAGAAAAAGGTCATCAAAACTTAAGTAATTCAAGGCTATCATCTTGTGCTTATAACCCCATAACATCTTAGAAAAGAAACTCATTATTGATTGTGCCTAAGGCTTAGGATAAAGTATGTCTCTATATAGTTAATTGTACCCCACGGTACTGCATCATTTCTGCTGTGGCAAGCTCAATTTAGTTTTGTGAAAGTATTACCCAGCAAGGTTTGCAGATGGGTCTAATAGATGCCCATTAATTAGGTGGCCACGGGAAATGTGGACCTGTCCAGTTGGGAAATGGGACTTTGCAATGAATAATGTTCAGATGTGCCAGTATTAATGGCATCTCAGCATTTGTTGATATGTACCAGGGAAAGCAAATCAAAGAACTATTTAAATAGGTTCAGCTGAACTTGTGGTTTGGATTGCAGATAGGTTAAAAGTGGCTAGGTCAGGCGCAGATACTAAGCTGTCTCGGGTCACTGTGATGTTAAGCTCACAGGAAGTTTGAGTCACATACCAGTAGTAGAATAAAGATTAAAAACAGTGTTTGCAAATAGCAAAAACTTGTCAGCCTGTATGTTACTGCAACGATAACCGTGTTTACATAGTAGTACTTGGTTGTCTGGGTGAGCTCAGTGTGCTCTTGGAAAGAGTCTTGTATGAGCATCTAAGCTTCAGCTTCACAGAATGACTAGATTGGAAAAGACCTTTAAGATCGGGTCCAACTGTTCCTGTCCTGTACTAAACCATATCTCTAAGTACCTCATCTACCTGCGAAAGCACTTATTTGTCATGGGAGTTGCTGTATTTAAGAACCATTTAGCAACATGTTCTGTATTTCTTCCTGTAGAGTGGCTTGAAACCAAATACATGCCAGAGCTGTGTTAGAGAAGTGCCTTGATTTCTGGAGTATATGGCCTCCAAGAAGAATGCCAAAACTCTCCTAATACTTCAGAGGAAGTACTCTAAAACCACAATGTTCCAAGTGGTTTCACCAAACTCTGTATTGTGTTGTGCTCTTACAGAGTGCGATTAATGTGACTTTCCTCTCTCTGGCAGGTCTCTTTTCTCCTATTTCTTGCCTGTGTGTTCTCATAGTCACCGGGGCAGAGATGCGTCAGGGCTTGCAGCCTAGTGGTATAAACCTGGTAACATTACTTTTCACAGTTGCATTTTTCTTGATGTATGCTTTGCTGTGGCACTTTGGAGGCAGAGGGGAAAACAGTTCAAATCTGAAAGGCTCACACCCGTTAGGTGTTTCTGTAGTAGCTATTGATCTTCTGGGATTAAGGCGTCTTTGTAAAAATGACCATAGAGAAACAAGGATTACCTTGAGCAAGGCACTGCTTTGCTATGAAGATTATTTTTTAAGCATAATTAGAATTAGTGAAATTGAAACACAAAGAATAATTTGTTTGCTGTAGTAAGCACCCAAATGGCTCTTTGAAATAAGCAAGCGGTTGCAGCTCTGTATAGAACAGAAGCTGATAAACTGCAGTGTAGCACAAGTCCTGAAAGAATCAAGTAGAAGTTACAGCACTTTGCAGTTGTTGGACACAGACATGCTGGTTTTTTGGACACAAACCCTGGGAAAGTCAAAATAACAAAGAAGAGCTGGTTGATAAGGGATGAAAGAATGTTGGGTGACTAGACATCTTGACACCAGAAGTGCATAACAGGACCTGGTCAGCCTTGAAAGGGAGAACAAAACATACTTTAAGAAACAAAACCAGAATATGTGTAAAGGTTGTGTGATTAGGCCTAAGTTGCTTTTTCTAATAATGTTTGTAAGCATTTTTAAACCAATCAGCAAATAGTAAATGTAAGAATGGCTTCTGCACTCCAATGAAACTAAGGCACACGTGGGCTTTGAAGAGTATATAAACCTGTGATTTGCTACAATCAAACGACAATTAGCTTGCATCAAGCTGTGTCCTGTCTCTTAATCGCAGCACTGGAGGTTTGTAACATTTCAGATTACTACTTTAGATTCTATCCTTTTCAGAATTTTCAAGGGTTCTATGGAACTGTAAATTATTTTGTCTCTTGTTTTGCTCAAAATAAGTTATATAACAAAAGTATTGCCAAGAAAATTGTTGCAAATGTCACAAATGCTCTTTGATATTACATCTAGTTGTCTTCCGTACTTGAAGTTATTTTTTGGACTCTCTGATTAATTAGTACCATATCAAGTTATTTGGAATAAAAGTAAACTGGGTGCAATTTGCAGATCTATGTTTTTGCTCAGTAGATGGTTTCCATGGAAAGCCCGTGCTGTAGCAGAAGATTCTTGTGTGTGGCAGCATTTCAAGAAAAACAAGACTGTGAAAACAAATTCTCAGATTTATAGATTAAAAGAAAAAGTAAAGGTCTACTTTGCTGCAAACATCAGTCAAAAGCTTCCAGTTCTAATTCATCTAGCACAAGCACATGGGAAAACACTACTTTCACCAGAGCCAAATCTGATCTTTGTCCAGAGCAACACCAACAGCTCATATATCACTTCATTTAACTGAGGGATTTATGGTCCATGTTGTATTATTTTTCAGGATGATTAAATAATGAGACAAGAACACGAAATAATGAAGAAATTGAGTTGGCAGGGTTTCTATAGCTACAATTCTTATGACTTCATCACAATTCTATTGAACAACTAAATTTATACATTAATTGAAGAAAACTATAAGCTGGAAAAATAATGTAGCACTTCAGTTGGCTGACACTTCAGTCCATGTGTACAAAATTGTAGGTTAGTTTATTGATTATCTGGTTGAAATACCTACCATGTGGAACACTAATTTTGTCCAAAAGAAAAATGAAAAGAAACTTCAAAAGCTCAAATGAGTTCTATACAGTTACGTACTTAAGTCAGTGGATTCATTTTTTTAGGTGCACTCGGTTTGATGAGCCTGCTGCTGCACATTTAATCTTTACCATCTTTCCCTTTATAAGCTCAGTATTAATTCTTCTGTAATTCTGCATTTAAACAAATATATCCCCACTTGCAGACTACATAGATAACTTAGAAATGAGTTTTCCAGTGAAGCAAGAAGCAAGCAAGTTCTTGTAAATTAGAGAAAAATAATGGTTTATAACCTGTTTGTTACAACTTTGAATTTGGATTTTAATAGAAGAAATTTATTGTTTGTTTTAAGTGTAGTTGGAAAACATTTCCCTGGTTTTTTTAGGAGGACAGAAAAATAAAAAGCAAGCATTGCTGAAGTCCCTTAATTATAAAGTACAGTGGCTTGCAGAATATAATGAGAGGGCAAGCACAGGTTCACCTTGTCTTTCCATCATCTAGTCATCAACAGTGTCTGAAGGTGATGTCTCATGAGCTAGGTGACATATGCCTGAAACCAATTAAACTTTTCAGTTGACACAGGGTACTCCCAAAGACCATTGCACAACCAGTAGCTATCGTCCTTACAGCTGCCAAAAGTGTGTTCTGCTTCCTGTGGTACCTTGAGAGTAGTCACCAATTCTTCGTCCTACCCGTACAATGTTTTATCTGGGCAGGAAGCAAGGATCCAATGGCCCATCTGTTCCCTGTGCTGTGTCACATAGAACCGAGCAACTTATGTGTCCCATGCACCATCGATACCCGTTGCAAGAGGTGCTGTAGGAAAATGCAGGCATCAAAACAATGGAAGCCTCTCCTAACTGGAGGCATACAAACAGAATCTTTACCTTCAGTAGACTTTTTTTAGTGTTGCTAAGTGGATTGGAGCACAACAGACTTGTCATTATTTAAAAGCAGAGAGTTCAAAGCAACTCACAAATGCAAACTGATTTCTTTTTAATGCACTTAAAACCACTTCACAGGATTTCCCTTTTCTGGGAAAGGAGTTATCAAAATAGTTTAAAATTAAGCTTACTGGAACATAGGCATCCTTCTTTGAAATGGGAATGCAAATGGATTTTTAAAGACATTTAAGTCTGATGCTGACTGATCAAATGGGTATCCCCACTGCAGAGATTCCTGTTGACTTTGGGAAGCTGTTTCAGCACAGTGCTTTCTGTAACCCTGGACCTACCTGGGGCCTTCTCCACTAACGCATAAAACTCAGTGGGGAATGCAGCTGCTTAGGGAAAAGTCTGATGCTCCACTCAGGTGACATTTTGATCAGTGGAAATTGTAAGTAAAAACATGGTTGATTGTTCAGGACCTCAACAACTGTGATAATGTTCTCTGCTAGAAATGCACAATGTTTGTTACAAAGTCAGTAACGAGAAGTCTGATTAAGAATTTGATTTCTTTAGTGGTATTGTGAAATACTTAGTCAATAAAATGGGTAACTTAAACAGGCCTGTGGCACTTTCAGCAAACATGTCTGACTTGGGTGGCTCTTTGAGGTGGCAACTCAGGGGTTGTTTTTTTTAAGATTTCTGTGAGAAAACAAAATAACTATGATGGGGGGGAAATGTTTTGCCAGAACACTCCGTGGTGGCACACTGTATGCTAGCCTCTCTTTTTTGTATCTGTTAAATTTTATGTGATGCATGAGTAAGCATTAAAGACATAATTAACAAACGCAACATTCAGCTTTGTCAGGGAGTATTTACAGTTGCAGGTCTCTTAATAGCTCCAGTTAAAATACATTAAACTGGTGAAGCAAAATGTGTGCTGTTGGAAAAGCAGATCAAATGAGAGCTAACCCTCTATATTTAAAAAGAAAATCTGTTTTTGTCAACAAATTCTAGAATAAATATGCACTGTGCTCAGTAGGACTTCTGAATTCTGGAAACTCACTCCTGTATTCATTCTTCCACTTCTCCCCATTGTACCTCAATTGCTTTGCATATTAAAGTAGGACATAATGTTGACTGACAAATTTGCATATATTATGTGAATGTATATACAGAGAAATCTGGCACAAATGGCACAGTGCAGATGAAGTGCACAGAATGAGCAGCTGTGACAAACATGCATGTCTCTGCTATTACTACTAGCTATGTGAATTTGGAGATAAAAATTTCAGATGGTGCCACAGATATTTAAATTGTCACACTGCATTTCCATAGTAACACAGGACTAGTGACTGACATCCTGTTGAACCTGAATTTTCTGTCTGACACGATATCTTGCTTATTATTCCTTTCCTTGGTGTCTCATCTAGTTATTTTAGTCCATGCTGCTTAACTAGTCCTTCTCTAGCAGAACAGCAGCCCTGGGGTTCCTCTATCTGGTGTTTTTCCATGCTTTCTGTTTCAGTGTGGAGTTTCAGCTCCATGCACAGCTGTGGGAAGAAACAGGAAGGTGACTGTTAGAGAAGGCAAAGTATGGTGTATTCATGTGTGTGAAAATTCTTTAGTCAGAACAGGGATAACAACAGGGCATGCAGATGAGGGGGCTGCAGGGATCTTAAGGAAATGCTAGCATCAAGTGGCTTTTATCCCATGTCTTTGTGCAGCCTTGTTGTGGAGGTGCTCCCCTTGCATTACATTCTGTTTTGCAGGGATGGGTGCTGAGGTCAGTATCACAGGAATCTTGTTTTTTGTGGTCTTTGATTGCTGCTTAATGGTAGCACGCGGTAGTCAGTATTTTTTATATATATGCTTAGCATGGTTGTCAGTGTTATGTGCCAAAACCCACAATTTCTTTCTCAAGTCACAATCCTGTACCAAATTCTAGCTGCTGTTTTCAAATTACATTGATGCTTCTGTTTGCAATTGTACCTTTCTTGTTGATCTGGATTTTTAGTTTTTCACAGTAAGTTTCTTTTCCAATAACTTCTGGCTGGTGTTGAATATTTTTTTTTTCTAAGTTGAGTCTGTTTTGCCCATGACAGTAATTGGTGAATCACAGAATCACAGAATCTTAGGGGTTGGAAGGGACCTCAAGAGATCATGGGGTCCAACCCCCCTGCCAAAGCAGCTCCCTATCTCATATTACATAGATAGGCGTCCAGACGAGACTTGAATATCTCCAGAGAAGGAGACTCCACCGCCTCCCTGGGCAGCCTATTCCACTGCTCCCTCACCCTCACTGTGAAAAAGTTCTTCCCCATGTTGGTGCGGAACTTCCTATGCTCCAGTTTACAGCCATTGCCCCTTGTCCTGTCCCCACAGACCACTGAAAAGGGGCTGGCCAATTCCCCCTGCATCCCATGTCTAAGATATTTATAAACACTAATTAGGTCCCCCCTAAGTCTTCTTTTTTCCAGGCTGAACAGACCCAGCTCACTCAGCCTTTCCTCATAGGGGAGAGAATGATCTCTCCCTGCTCTTATCTCAACCCATGAGCCTTCTTTTACTTTTCCTCTCCCCTGCCCAGCTGCAGAGGGGAGTGACAGAGTAGCTTTGGTGGACGTCTGGCCTCCAGCTGGGGTCAACCCACCACAGACCTCAATTCAAGTGAAGCTTCTGAAATCCTCAGACATTGATCCCTCCCAACAGCTTCAGCTTGGGTGTCCCTGCTTTAAGAGAGTGCGTGTTTACTTGCTCTGTTCTGACTGGCTGTGATTCTGGCCTTCAGCGTGGCTGCTGATAACAGCCCAGCAGCATCTCTGCTTGTATCACTCTGAAATAAATTGCAATTTCTTTTTTGGAAATGTTGCTGATAAATTATGGCAGGCTGTTGTATTAGAGTAGAGGTCAAAGATAACACTCAGATTGGGGTGACAGGGTTCTGAAAGTCCTTAACTGTTAGGAGACTCCTTAAAAATGTCCAAGATCACTGTCTTGAAACATTTCTCTTGCATTTATGCCTGTATTACACAGGTATAGATCTGTGAAATAGAAAAGAAACTTAGACTCAGGCACCAGAGAGCTTGTCCAGGTCTCATCATGGAAGACATGTCTCTAGTGGTAACAAATTATATATTTTGTGGTGAATGCTTTCCCCAAGCCCTTTCCATATATTCCTTCAGTCTTGGTATATTAGCTTAGAAAACGTTTGCGTGCTTCAGAGTGAATTCTGTGTGACACCTGAGATTCAGGTTACCAGCTTGTTCTCAGCTTCAACTCTCATTGAATCGATGAGGTGCCAAAACAGTGGTCAGCTACAGGTTTTGCATGTGATGGGCAACACACTTGCTAAAACCACTGAAAAATCGGGGTACTCTTGCCAAAAAACAACACAGTTGGTCTCCTTGTATCATATTATCTTGGGGCACTTGTTCTTCTGGTTTAAATATAATAATTTCTGGTCTGTAGATTCCATGGAATATTCACAATTAGTACTGCACCTGGAACCTGAATGACCAACCATTTTGTGGACAGTATTTAGGCTGTGTGTGGTGTACAGAAAGAAACATTAATTAGGTAGACATCTAATAACATTCAGTAAGGCTTAGATTAAACCCAAGAGGCTTTTTCTGTCCTAGGCATAGTGTAACTACAGCAGGAATAATTTAAGTATAGAAAAGCCATGTGAAAACAATTAGTTTTATAACTCTGCTTTGTCCCATATGAAAAAATAAATCAATAATGCAGTTCCCATCTCGTTTTTTTTATTATTTAGTCAATAGTTAGGTATATAGCTAATTGGTCAAATGTTATATAGATCTTTGGTTTTCATAATTCTAAATATTGTATTTAATTTATTTTTAACCAATTAAAATTCTAATAGGTGACTTCTCCCTAGAAAGTAGATGCAGTAGGTGATGGCACTGAGTTTAGGATTTTTTCCTCCAGACTTACTGATTGATATCTTCAAGCAGGATCATAATGTGCTTTTGGAAATCTTTCAGTCGTCCAAAAGATCAGTTTTCTAACTTGCCACCATTAGGTACAAATTCTTTAATGTGGAAGATGCCAAATCTTCAATATACTATGCTCTTTGAACCTCCTGGCCTTATAGTTATTTACACAAAAGGTAAATGCTCTTTCCCAGTAATGCATTATCAGCATATGGGGGGAAATGGTATGTCTTATCAAAAAATATTAATTCTAGATGGGTAAGCTGCATATAGCTTGATTGCTTTCTGTGAACCCTTCAAAATGGTTCCTTCCACCAACTGGTCTCTGAGCCAACCCTCAGGTATGCAGCAGCATTAGTAATTTGGTTGCGATTACTTATACAACTGTGGCATAGTTCATTCAGAGTCCACTGTTGCCCTCAGATAAAGATGCTCAGTTCTTTTATCAAGCTGCTAGTCTTGTTATAATGGCAGTTTTACAGGAAAGAACAGCATTAAGGGAAGCATAAATCTCGTCAATCCACTGACAATACAGCAAGGTTCATACTTATGTCTCTTGTAATATTCTCTGTTATTACCAGCAGGAGTGGAGCTTTCGTGTGAGGCAGAACCCTATTGTAATCCTTCTTTAACTGTTGATACATATCCAAATTATTTTCAGTAAGTGTTTTGATAAGGTAAAATAGGAAGCAATTAAACAGCTTTTCTTTGCCCTTCATTTTACAATGCAATATTTTATTGTTCAGGTGGTAATTTGCTTTAGAGAAATATGGTTGAATGTCTCATGTTTTGTACAGGAATTAACCAAACTCTGTTTTCCATATTCTGTGATCTCTCAGTAACATAATGGTAAGAAGACCTGAGGGGGGTAAAAAAAGGTTAAAAAAAATCAGAAAAAAATCCCAAGGGTCCCAAGTAATCTCTTCAAATTTCTTCTTCTTCTTTTTTTTTTTTTTTAAATACTGCAGTAATGGTAATGGAAAGTTTTCTTATTCTGCTACTGATGATAAGACTTTGGAATACAACTTTGTATGAATCAGTAAATTACTGTGGAGTTCCATTTCTCCTTTTATGAATGGGTCTGGTTGCAGTTCTGTGATACAGTCTCATGAGCTGTGACCTTGCTGGTTCACAACATATTTCCCTGCTGAAGAAGTGAAATAACCTGACTGTTTTCATTTTACCTGGACTTACTAAAATACCAGTGCTCTTGAAGACGATAAAGACATGCAGGTCTAATGTTAGCAAGCAACAAATCTGAGTAGAAAACCTGCTGGAGTTGCTTTGGTTCTGTTCAAGTGCTGAGTTCCAGAAAGGGGTGAGAAAAGCCTGGGTAGAGACATGTCTAAAGCAGTATGTGATTTGGCTTTAAATATCAAAATCATCAAGCTTTGAAATCCCTAAATAAGATTCCTTTCAAATTCAGGACCTTACTAAATTCACAGAAGTAAATTTAGGAGCTAAGCTGTAATTGCATCTGAGCAGCCGACAGCCAGAAAAAAGATTTTTAAAAAGTGATTTGTATGAGAAGCCTATTAAAGGGAAGCCTAAGTAGTTTATCTGATGGTGACTAATGCAGAATAAACAAGCAAAGGTGGTGTTGAAAGTGCCACTGTGCCTGAAGATGAGGAGGAAAAGCAGCTTCTAATGATTCATGTGCGACTGATTCTGTGTGCATGCTTTGTTATTTACAGCTGGCTGAAAAATATAAGGAATTTGGAATAAACCTGATGCAATTTTCATGCTTCTAGCATATAATAACTTTTTAGATAGCAGGTAGAGGAAAGCTGGAATGTACTTTTCAGTTTCTGTACATGATGGCTACTGCAGGCAGCCAGAAGCTGGCTGCTCATTCCTATAAGCACCTGTGCGCAGATGGAGGACCACTCCATTGCCCAGCCAGCATACATCTGGGATAGAACTGAGGCTGCAGCAGGAGCATAGAGCTGGAGATAGATCATACATTGGGAAAATGCAACAAAAAGTTTGATGGTGTGATTATTAGAATTGGGTATTGCTGGGCAAGGATCTGCTGTTGAGGAGGGCATGAGGATGTGTGCTTGGAGAGTGCAGTTGGAAAGGGTGCAGAAGCATACCACGCTTCTGTATGTCCTCTGGCATGAGGCTGGTATCTGTACCTGCCATGAGCAATGTGTATACTGAGCACCACCATCCCTTCCTCTAGTACCACTGTAGCTGGCTATTGGCTGGCAGTACTTGAAAAAAACAGCTTTGGGACAGTCAATATCCAACAGACCCCTCTGTGTGCCACAAACCACGGTACTTGAGACCAACCATGGCTCTGAGTGGTTTCCACTAGAAAAAAAACCTGGTGCTCTCAGATTTTTTGTTATATATACATTATCCTGCTTCCATGAGTCCAGTGAAAATTTTCCTTGCTGCAGTTTCTAGGCATGCAGTGCTTCCTCAGCTTCATGTTTTTAATGTCTTCTGTCTTTGGAGCTTTCTCCTTGAGTTCCTAGGTTTTTTTCCCCCTGGTGTTTTCAGTACAAACTTACCCAGGTGCCCACTCGTTTGTGTGTGGAATTAATCCCTGGGAAGCGCTGCTTTTCTGTCCCAGTTGGTTCTTGCTCTGTTATTGCCACATAGTTCAATATCTTTAATGGTAGCATCTATTATTTTCTTTATCTCACTCCATAAAGAAGCTTAATTGTTTTGTTTCAGGCTTTTTATTTGGACTGAGCGATGAGCATACTAACTACACTAAAACTTCGAGGTCTGTGATTGCCTATAGATCAAAGACACTTATGATGCCAGCCACTAACACTTTCCAGGAGAAGAGGTTGTTTAGCTGTATATTAATGCTGCTTAGCAGGTGGATGTGAAGCAAGGCAGCGGGATGAGACAGTGCTCATCAGACCCCTCTGTGTGCCACAAACCACGGTGCTTGAGACCAATTCAGCTGCATCAGCTGGGCTGACATCCAGTGGGCAGTAAAGCCCAAAGCAATCACTGTCTTTGTGTGCTCGTACTTCATACTACTTCTACGGATATACAAGGATGGCTACTGTGTCCTTTCAAGTAACTTCTCAGAATCACAATGGAAACAAATATCTGTATTTGTTATAACTGGAAATGAATTATATTCCTTTTTCTGAAGAATATTTTCTATAAGAAGATATACATCAGAGATTCCTATGATTCTTTCCATAATACTTCAGGTCTGTGAACACCAATCTGGGTAACTTTTAATTTGGACAAAAATAGCAAGGAGGTGGCCTACTAGGAAAAGAAAAAAAATGTAGTACCTTGCCACTCATTATTTTTTGCCGGTGCTAAAAGAGCAGAGAAGGCTCAACCAAAAGGAAAACATGGCTGTGTAGCTGTAACTTCAGTAGAGATATCTAGGATTTGTTTAAAAACAAACAAAGCCTCTGAAAAGCAACTGAACAGAAAAAACCTGCACCCTAAGCAACAGTGTTGGAAAAAAGCTGGCTGAAAAGGGTGAGGTATAGCCTTAGACTGTAAACTCTTAACTCATTTTAGAGGTTTCAGCAAGCCTGAAAAATGGTACTTTTTTTTTTTCTAGAAAGAAATTGATTTAGAATCTGTCAAGAACTGTTGGGATGTGAGAGTCATTTAAAATAGATTATAATGCCAGGAAAAAGGAGAGGGGGTAAAAATAAAAAAGCTTGCAAATAGCTCTAATGAAAACAAAGAGTTGGTCAAATGTATCCAAAAGCCCCATTCACTTTTTAATAGATACTGCTAGGTTCCTGAGAAACATTAACACAACAAACCATTTTTGGTTTGTTTTTTTTCAACTGGAAATATTAAAAGGATTTAAATTTGAAAAATATAATTTTTAAGGACTTAGACCAGAATGTGGAACATACAAAGTATATATTGGGAGATAATTGGTAAAACTATAAAACACTGAAGTAGAATCTCAATTGTCTGGATAAAAGTAAACAATTTTGTCAATGTATCCAGAAATAATAGATAAAAAATACTAACCCTAATGATGTGGTAATAAAAACTTTTTCCTGATGCAATTTTCAATGTTTATCATTAGTATTGAGTGTCCCTAAAGTTAGCGATAACAACCCCTATGATCACTGCTGTAAGTAGTTACAGCAAAGATTCGCAGAGAGTCATGGTGGTTCTGGGTTATTAACAGTCATCAGTGGGAAAACTGCAGGACTAAAAACAGTATCTAGATTTTCAGCTAAGTGCATTGCTTAAGACAGTTCACCTCTGTGTGAATAATTTGGTTTTTTGGCTCAAGCATTAGAAGAATCATTCAGTGCGTTATCTAGGCATTATCCAGTCTGACCAGATGATTCTGTCATTCATTTGTGTTGTGTTGTCCCATGTCTGTCCCTGTCCCCCCCACCCCCTCCAAAAAATGTGGCCACATTTTGAGTTTCTAGAATGAGAAACCTGCTGTTATTTGATGACAATAAGTGCAGCCTTTGTTTCAATCAAAGGGTTATGCAAATATCCTACATGGGACTCCAGTAAAGGAGTGGAGCATAATGACAAAATGCCTCCTTCCTGTCATGAAAAAGTACATTTCCTGTTCCTGCTAACCTCTAACTAGCACGTGCAGTTTAGGAATGAGGGGGGAACCAATCTAAGTTTTGCATAAGTTTAGTTTATTCACTAGCCCTTTTTCTTGTACGTAGATATGCACTATAGTATGTATTCACCTTTGTGTAATGCTGTAGCTCAAGGGCTGAAATTCCACCACTGATATCAGCAGTGATGCTAAAAATGTTTTTTTCTCTAGTCAGTGCAGTATAAATGGCTTAGCTAATTCAAAACAAATCATTAAATCCTTTCTGGTTTGCATGGCCTGGTTATTTTTATTCTCTTCCTTCCTTTCTGCCATCTGTCTATAAACCTATTGATTTTCCCAGTATTCTCTGTTTTTTGCTGTTGATGCAGTATATCAGTTTCCTTTTTATTACAGGGATTTTTCCCTTCTGATCTTCGGAGGACACTTATGTAAACTGAAACAAAGATTACTTATATCTAATGATGTAAGCTGGGGGATAAAGCTGCATTGATCCAACATTGACTACAGTCAAGAGGAATAAATTACACCATAGAAAAAAGGGATGAGTTCAATAGTTTTGAACCTCTTATTTAATAAAAATTTCATACATTAAAGTCTAGGTATTTTTTCCCTATGTTACTATTTTATTGACCAAAAATTATCTTGAGAGGATTAAAAGAACATTGTTAAAGGCCTGTTGAATTTTTTGAGATACACATTGCATATTCTAGTGTGCAGATTCAGGTAGTTAACAGCCTTCCGGATAGGCTGTGCAGCTCTGTCAAACCACTTAAAGTGAACTGATGGATCAGGCTCTGCATAACTTAAATATCTTTAGAATTATATAGGCACAGAATTAAAAGGGACTAGCTCTTGCAAGGCGTGGTTCCAGATTCCTTTTAAAGTTACCTAGCAAGAACAAGGCAAGGAGCAGTTGATCCTAAAAGTCAAGGTTTAAATTAGAATAGATGCGATAAATCATATCTCTCAACAGGAAAGCTGTACTCAATGTATTAATCCATATGGAGACTACACAGAAATTAAACGTAGCAGTTCCACTCTAGAAAATAAGTTTATAAACAGTATTTCTAGTTGTCCATGAAAGTACCCTTCCCTTGGTGGAAGAGCTCTTCCTGTTGGTGTTTTGCTAGATTATTTCTTTTCCCCATGCAGATATTACATAAGGGGGTATTCTCCTATGATTGCTACTGTTACTCAAAGGGCAAAAGCCCAGAACGTAACTCGGGAGGAGTGACAATGAATTAGATTCCTAAGTACAGATCATTCTCTTCTGTCTTTTCAAATCACACTTCTCTTAGCACTAATAAGTTGGATTCTTAAAGACAGAAATCACTGACCTTTTCTCTTTCTAGTATTTTGATGGAACTCAGACAGAACTCCTTATTTCTAATAAAAGATATTTTCTGGTCTTAGTAGACTGTATCAGCAGACCTTGTGCCCACAGTTTGTGGCAGGCTGTCTTCTAAGGCATGATGTTGCAGGGGTCAATGCTCCAGTGGTGGAGCCATTCCTGTGTCACAGTGAAGTAGAAGAGTATAAATGGATTCAAAAGACAATTTGACAAATTGGGATGAGTAGCTATTAATCTGGTTGTCTAGATGTAACCTCCAAGTCAATTGTGCCTTTCTTGTTTGAAGTCAGAAAGTTAAGTTAGAGTAGGATCATTTTATGCATCTTACAATCATTCTCATAGTATCTGCTGCTAGGTCCCTTCTGAGTCAGTGCTGAAATACCAGTCTGGTATTGACTGCATGGCCGTATTTTGATTCAAGATCTAGGACTTACTAGTTTTTAAGGTCATATAGAATCATAGGGGTTGGAAGGGACCTCAAGAGATCATCAGGTCCAACCCCAACTCTACAACGGAGAAGGAAAACTCTTTGGCAGTCACCAGAACTATTAAAGCTCTTGTGGAATTTCTTAGTTCTCAACATTTTCAGAAATGAATGGTTGTTAAAATCAAGACTTCCTTGCAAGAATTAGGTATTAGTTTTGATAAAGAATAGAATTCTAAATCCTAGACCTCCACAGAATAGCTGATAGATAGAAATGAACCTGCATCTCGCATACCTAGGGAGAGTGCCCCAGGGGCTTTCCCTTTTTTATTCAGTAGCACTTCTTGAAATGGTCCTGAGTTCATCCTGGTGAGATAAGGAAAAAAATTTGAAAGACTAGAAGCGAGTTTCACATTCAGATTTTTCTTTGTCATAGTCATTAGATACTTGCTGTGTTGTTAATGCCTTGCTGATCAGTCTTCCTTCACTGACTGTAAGGAAGACAAAGCTTGTATCTTACCTTACATAATTCAGTTGGATTCACCAAACAAAAGGGTGACCAGTAATCTTAAGAGCGAATGTGTCTGAAAAAAATATTAATTAGTTCTTCTCAAAATAGATATGAAGAATTTTGACAAAATGCACATTTCTGCAGAAAATGTTAATAACAGCATTGTGCTTAAGTTCTATATTTTTGGGTGACCTGATAGCTTAATCTAAAAGAAAGTTTTCCATGGTCTTGAATTATGGAATTGAATAATTTGATCCTATAATTTTCTTAGCAGGGTGTTTAATTAGATGACTGGAATTATCATTCAGACAGGGATTTTTTCAGAGGAACCCAAGAAAGTTTAAACAGATGCTTAGAAATTATATTAGACCCCCAGGGTTGGCAGCCTGCCCCCAGGCTGGGATCCCATGCTCTGAACTGCCCCCCACTGCAGGGATGTGGGACGTTATATGTACTTCTGTGTTATGATGTTGCATCATAATGCGAAAAACTAACAAAAAAACCAAACTCCTAAAATACTCCATCAACTTTTCATGCCAAACTCCTACTGATTTTCTTCATTAATGAAGGATTAATGCAGGAAATAATGATATTTTACCTTTTTTTGTAATCATGTAAGGCTAGCTTTGTTTTCTCATTTCTAGAACTGTTTTTTATTTCTGATAGAGGCAACTATAATAGAGGGCTGTTCCAGAGAGATATTTTTGCAATTGGAGTTCTCCTGGAAGGAATGTTAATTTGCAAGTAGCTCTTAAAGAGACTTCTTTTTTTTTCCCCCAAGCTCAGGAAATCTGCAGCTTTTGAAAGATGGCTGTTTAGAATCTTCTCTAGTTTAATCTTGTTTCTCCCTCTGTTGTAATAACAATGTCATCTTTCAAGAGATACCAAAATCCTCCTTCAGCTAGTCAGTGCAAACACAAACCATTCTGTGGAAAGGTTGGGCACTTTATGGTTCTTCACTTAACAGGTGCTTTGCTTTCTCATTGAGAGGGTGGAAACATCCACTTCGGTCTTCTTATCCAACTTGTCCTTGAGAATGAATTCTCAAGAGAAAGGAGGACTTTATTCCCCAGCTAAAAAAAAAAAAATTAAGAAGGCTTATGACCACTGTATGCAATTTCTGTTACTTGAACCTCTGGAAAATGCAGGAGGCGTGGTTGTGGAGTGGCTTTTAGATCCACCAGCTGTCACACTCTGCTCTGGCAGTGTCTGTAAATGGGAGAGAAGCATTGGAAATGGGCAAGGGAGCTCTGGTTTGCCTTCTGTGGGCATGTGGGGAGGGAAGCCTTGAGTATGTTTACAGACAGAAAGTAACAGTTGTGGTAAGAAGACAAAGAACTTAGGGAATTGATGGGGGGGAAATAATTAAGTATAGAAGAATACACTTGCAGAATAGAAGAGAGATTAAGAAAAAAAGCCCCAAAAACCCAGAAGGAAATAATCGTGAAAATACCAAGGGAGTACAATTGCTTGAGGAAGGCAGGAGCATAGCAGTCAAGGCAAAGCTGCCTGCTGTAGCATGCTGAGAATACTACCTAAAAATATAGCAATGTGGGTATGTGTAAAAATGAAATGCATCCAATTTCTTTTTCAAATGAAGCTGTGAATGAGCTTGACTTGACCTTGTATACTTAATTTTACATATGCATTTTTGTTTTGTAACTTACCATGAGAAACTGTTTACAGCTATGAATTTTTCATCATAAGCCATGTAAACTTCTCCATATTATTTGAGATCAGTAAGCAGAAGATATTAGGCTGTATCTGAAATCTTTGTTGACCATAAGGCCTTTAAGACTATGGGAAACCAGATCAGCCATTTAAGTAGATTTTTTTTTCCTAGTATAGTGTTTATCAAAATATAAAATGTTTCTCAGTAAAGATCACTTCAGTGGCTATAGAGACCTAAATCCCCATAGCTCCAATTCAAATAACTAATTATGTTCTATAACCAGGTAAAGCCAAGATTTTTTTACAGGGAGAAAGTGGGAGAAATTGCTAGCAAGTAACATTACAAACAGCTTTACCAAATCAAAACTACTGAAGTGTGATCACACAAACAGCACAATGATATCAGATTGAACTAGTTAGTCATTAAATAATGAAACATGACCTATTCATGGTAATCCTAATTAAAATCCAGGGTCTGTGCACTGAAACTTACTGCACCCTTCCCAAGCTTTTTGCTTTCAAAACTAATTGGAGTGATACAAAGTGAATGTGTTTTGATTATGGAGACCTCACATTCATAAACTGGTACCTAATGCTTGTTCCCTCCTTATATCTTACATAATTTATCCTCAAAAACTACATGTGCTTTGTAGCTTGGTGTCATCCTTTCACCATGACTTTACCCTCCCTTTCATTTTGCATGCCTTTGTTGTGCTATCCTCAGAATATTTTCAAGTATGTTTATTTTTTCAGGGAGGTTTTTTTGTTTGTAAGTTGTTTTGGTTTGTGCTTTGGCTGTGTTTTTTGGGGTTTTGGTTGTGATCTCTTTAATAATAAAAGGGTATTTTCTGTGGGAAATGTTATTTTCTGGTCCCTGGGCTGCACTTTATTAATAATGTTGCCTATCCAATTTGCCTTCCTAAAACTGTATGTGAGGAGGTAACTTGATAATAGTTTTCAGTATCAGCCAGACTTGTATATCTCTGTTCTATGCTTCTTGCTGTACATCAAAGGTTTAAAGAATTGTTACATGCCCCTACCCCATTATAAAGTAAATAAGGATACTAGCTTTATAAAGTAATTTAGGACAGAATTTGTTTAAATGCATTTTATCTGCCTTTTGGGCAGTATGTTCACAGAATTATAAATGTATAATTGGGAAGAGACTTCACCTATCATGGGTTAGACTTTGTCAAAAAGGGCATTTTGCATCTTCTGAATCATATGTCCTCTTTAGAGGAAGAACATAACACTAGATGGATTATTGATGTAATCTGTAATGGCAATTACTATTTTTTGTGTGCTTGCAACTCAGTTGTAGATCTGGTGTTAGCCAAGAGAGAGCAGAACTTGGGCAGGGAATGGCACAGTCTGGATACCAACCTCTGCAAGCAGTTGGACTCCTAATAAATGGCATTTGAACAATCTCTAATATTTAATAGAATTTACAAGATTGCAAACAACACGTTCAGCAAAGCATTTATTTAAGCTATTCTGTTTTCATGTATTTTCAGAATTAGACATCTTTGTTTAGGTGTTCGTATTGTAGCATGTCACATAATTGGAGAGAAAAAGACTGCATTACTTTTTTTTTTTCTGATGCTGTTGTTACATCTAAAATCTGTCACAGTGATGCTTGCAGAGGTAGCTTCTTCCACCAAACACCACAACATTCTGCATGTCTACATAACAGCATTTCTACAATTGTTATGTTCACAATTACTTTTAGGCTAAACAGTTTAATAGCAGAGATCAGTCTCAAATTTACCTGTCCCCTTTGCTAATGAGAATAACACTGCTGTCAACTCTCCACTGTGGAGATTAAGATACGGCATTCACTGTTTGTATTAAGTTGTTTTGCACTACTAATTAGAAAGCAATTGGGTTTTCAGACAGTCCAGACTTTTGAAGGTACTTGTCATGTAGGTAGGTTAGTAAAATATTTCTTCGCTTACCAGAAACCTTTTGGGATCACAGGCTCTTGTTAAAGGAGTACTAACAGCTGATCCTGTTCATCATGTGTTTGCTTCCAAGCTTTCCAATTGGGTGACAAAACACAACTTAGCATCAGGTGATCTTACCAACTGTCATTGCAGTAATGCTGTGTTTTCAGAAATCGTGGTAGGCTAATGTTTGACCTGTCTTGCCTGGGGCAATGCAATATTTAGAATCATAGAATCATAGAATCATAGAATAGTCTGGGTTGGAAGGGACCCCATGGATCATAGAGCTCCAACCCCCCTGCCACAGGCAGGGCCACCAACCTCCAGGTCTGGATCTACACAAGGTTGCCCAGGGCCCCATCCAACCTGGCCTTGAACACTTCTAGGGACGGGGCAACCACTACTTCTCTGGGCAGCCTGTTCCAGCACCTCACCACTCTTTCTGTAGAAAACTTCCCCCTAATATCTAATCTAAACCTTCCCTCCTTTAGCTTTAGTCCATTCCCCCTAGTCCTGCCATTATCTACCCTTTTAAAAAGTTTAATCCCCTCCTGCTTATAAATTCCCTTCAGGGACTGGCAGGCTGCAATGAGGTCCACCCGCAGCCTTCTCTTCTCCAGGTTGAACAAGCCCAGCTCCCTCAGCCTTTCTTTGTAGGGCAGGTGCTCCAGCCCTCTAATCATCCTTGTGGCNGATGGAGCCCAGGATCCCATTGGCCTTGCGAGCTGCAAGAGCCACTGCTGGCTCATGTTAAGTCTCTCGTCCACCACAATCCCCAAGTCCTTCTCAGCAGGGCTGCTCTCAAGAAGCTCTTCTCCCAGTCTGTATCTATGGCTGGGATTCTTCCGACCCAATATTTAAATGCTTTAAGGGAAATGTTTGGCAGTAAAACGTAAAGCAGTGTATGTGGTGATGTGCATGGCCAAGGAGTGCGATTGGAAAATGTACATGCCAATTACAAGGACTAAACCATCATATTTTATGATCTAGTCAAGGGAAAGGAGAAGTAGTTTCCGTGAAAGAAATCTCTGATATCTGTTCGTTGTTTTCCTTTGATGAAGCCAAAGGGGTTGTGAATGTGAACAGCATTTGCTTCTTTCAAATATCTTGTAGGAGGTTAATAACAGAGTACTGGCTTATTTAATTGGATTCACTTGGTATTTTTGAAACATTTTCCTCATTTAAGTTTCCTTTTTATATATATCCCTATCACAACCACCACCAGAAGCAGACTCTGCTGTATACTTGCAGTGCTTGTTTGAATCCTTGAGGATGCTAGAAATGAGGCTTGCTTCCTTCAGATACATACTGGTGGATATCCCTCCAGACTAGAAACTATTTCAGCTGTTGTCTATGTGGATTTTAGCATACTTTCCTCAATGCTCTGATCCAGAAGAACAAAAAATGGGGATAGAGTACGCTAGGAGTTTGGGAGTTAAGAGCAGTTTTGAAATTCAAGATATAGGTACCAGTTAGAGAAATCATAATGAAGTTGGGTTTTTACTATGTGGAAGTCAGTGAGATACTTTTTAGCAGAATTAACAGGTGAAAGTGTCTGGGGAAGAGAATAAAGGAAAAAAAGATGCTTAAAAAAAGGTAGAAGAGAATTTCTGGTTCTCAGTCTCTTAATGTACTTTGCTGTAGATCATTTAGATATTACAGTCTAGAGCATTTTTTCACCATATGTGAAAAATGTGTGCACTGAATGTATAGCATCTGAAGACCAGTGTTTGCCTCTTTATTTTAACTTTTAATATACTGCATTTCTTCTTACCTGAGATTGATTCCTCTGAATGTTTTGCAGCATCCTTTCCTCAAGATTTAGGAGGGCATTTAACAATGCCATCAGTCTTCTACTAGGGTAATGGCTGAGATCACAGAATCACAGGGGTTGGAAGTGACCTCAAGAGATCATTGGATCCAACCCCCCTGCCAAAGCAGCTCCCCAGCTCATATTGAACAAGTCGGTGTCCACACGGGGCTGGAATCTCTCCAGAGAAGGAGACTCCACCACCTTCCTGGGCAGCCTGTCCCAGGGCTCCCTCACCCTCACTGGGGAAGAAGTTCTTCCCCCTGTTGGTGCGGAATTTCCTGTGCTCCAACTTGCAGTCATTGCCCCTTGTCCTGTCCCCACAGACACTGAAAAGGGGCTGGCCAATTCCCCCTGCATCCCATGCTTCAGATATTTATAGACATTAATAAGGTCCCCCCTTAGTCTTCTTTTCTCCAGGCTGAACGGTCCCAGCTCACCCAGCTTTTCCTCATACAGGAGATGTTCCAGGCCCTTATTCATCTTTGTAGATCTTCTCTGGACTCTCTCCAGGAGATCCCTGTCTTTTTTATACCGGGGAGCACACAACTGGACACAATACTCCAGGTGGGGCCTGACCAGGGCAGAGTAGAGGGGGAGGATCACCTCCTTTGACCTTCTGGCCACACTCTTCCTGATGCATCCCAGGATCCCATTGGCTCTCTTAGCCCCCAGGGCACACTGCTGGCTCATGGCCAACCTGTCATCAACCAGGATCCCCAGGTCCTTCTCCACAGAGCTCTTGTCCAGCAGGTCATCCCCCAGCCTGTACTGATACAGACGGTTAAAAACACCCTTTGAAATCATAGGTAATTTTAAGTGTGGTGATATAGTCTGACAAAAATAGCTTTTCTGCCGTTTGTGTACTCAGTACTATACTGGCACAGGACAAGGTAAACTTGCTTGAAGACTTTTTTTTTTTTATTTTCTGTGATATTCTTAATATATAAACATATATAGATGGGTGTCTTGTTTCCAGTAGGTAAACATTTATCTATTTTTTTAAGCTGATAATTCATTGTCATTTTGGTTTTAATTTTATAGGAGACTAATTAAAATGAGTCAAAATTTTATTTACACCTAGGTTCGCTTCTGCTTAGGCATTTTTGAAGACAAGTTTTTCATGTGTGTGACATATATCTTACTTTCACCAAAACCAAACCATCATTTGAACAGAAAATTCAAGTATATGTAACAGCTTAAATTTAAAAAAATCTTTTGATGTCTAGAGCCACACTTTCTGAGGTATATAGTGAGCACTTGCAGTTGTACTTGGAGATAAATTGCAGTAGTGACATGGTTTTGTGCTAACCGTTGCAGTTTCCAAGGTGTTTCTGTGGCTGAAGTGGGTCCCTTTATATGTTTTTGGGGCAAATGAATTCTGCATTTCTGTTTTGTTGCAACAGCTGGTGTAAAAATCTGTTTTCATATTTCCATTACTGCTTTTGCTCCCCTGAAAGGATAAACAATTGCTATTTTCTGGAAATCCAAATCGATCAGGTTTTGCTGTCAGCAAACATAAGTGCTAGTGGCAAGCAGTAACATTTGGCTTGGAATTGAATTTCCAGTGCTTATTTCTCTAGTTCTACTATATGCAAGTCTTAAAGTATGAAATTATAAGATAATATGAAATTATTTCTGGTGCAGTTGTGTTAATAAACACAATTCCGTTTTACTGACTTTCCCACCTTCTATTTTTTATGTATTAGATCAGCAGCATATTTATTTTTCTGTCAGAAAATACCAGAATGTATTTACTATTTAAAATGTAGTCCAACTTTACATGCTGTTTGTTGGTTTTTTTTTAAGTGTTGAACAATGCAGTGTAGTTAAAATAGATTAAAACTTCCAAAATGCTTTTTTTTAGGATTTTGTTGTTATACAGTAAGACTCCTGCCTACTCCCTAATCATGACAAGGTGCTGTTTATTCAGACTGTTGGATACGAATCCATGCAGATCACTCAAAAACACAGTTTAATATTTCAAGCACAAGAAAATTTCCAATTGAGGTGAAATGAGCCTCGAAAACCATAATTTGTTGTAGTTCTGAAATTCGGGAGCAGCAGAGCAGGGTGCACAAGTTCTATGTTCATTCAGTGTACTTCATCTTATTTTTGATTCCTACTAAGTTAATGTATGTTTTTCAAATTCATGATCTGTAGGATTTTTCAGAGGTATTTGAAATTTCTGAAAATTATTAGATTTTTGTCTAAGTTTGATACTTTTGAGAATCAAGATACTTTTCAGAATAGGTCCTTCCCTATAACACGGGAAAGACCTGTTGGCTACTTAATCTTATTTTGCTGTCATAGATAACTGTGCCATATTATCTATCTTATAAACCAACAGATATGGAGATGTCTTCAGTTTTGGAGCCAAACCTTGGTAAACTTTAATTACTAATTATTCCTCCTACAATGTGGCCTCACTCCATTGCATTTTTTTCTCCCCTCTGCTTTCAGGACAAGAAAGACATTTCACATCCCATCAAATTGTACAAATAAATTTATTTACCTTTAAGGAAACTCCCCCCTCACCTCAAAAGTCCTTCAAACTCTTTTTTTTCTTTCTCTTGCTCCCCCTTACACCTCTTCCTTCCTCCAGCCCCTTGTCACTGGATCAAATCCAGTGCTTTTTGCTTATGATGAGGAAATGCCCTAAGTTGATGGGAGCTTTGTCTTTTGCTGTAATAGCCTAGAATGTTAAACCTAGTCATTAATGCAGAACTTTGGAGGAAATGAGGATGGAAGGAATGGATTATTATGTGACTGTAAAAAGCTATCTAAATAAATTCCAAACCTGAGTAAAGCATCATATGAAAGATAACTCTGAGAACACTAGATATACTGGATTTCATAAAACACCTTAAAGATTTTGTCAACCACAACTCAAACTTGCATTTAATGTTCCCTGTTGAGAGAGAAATGACAAAGGATGTTGTCTTGTTGAGAAGCATGAGGAATATAGAAGTGTCATTCATGTTTCTTTACATTTTACTATACCTCTGAAAGGAAGAAATATAAAATATCAGCAATCAAATGAATCTTGAACTTTGCTAGCAAGGTAAATTTGATGCTTTCTGTGAACAGACATCTTGTTTGACTGGAAAAGATCTTGCATCCAATTTCTTGTCAAATGTGCTGGTTTCTTGCTGTCAAAAAGTGCTGTTCCATTTCTGGTATTTCAGCATCAATCTTTTTCTATTACAAAGCTGGTGCCGTTGGCTGTCAGGCCTGCACAGTCTCAATTGGCAGACTTATCTGTCTTCAGCAGGATTAGACAGAAATATGTCTCCTTCACATGATGCTCCAGCCTTAGGCTGCACCAGCCCCAGGAAACTTGAGTACATTAAATTCAAAGAAACTCTCTGCAACCTCCTCTGACAGCATACTCTACAAAATACCCTCCAATCTATTCCTCAAGCTGTTTGCTCTGTGTCTTTTAATATTTACTCTTTGTATTGTATAAATACCTTATCACTTGTCTGTGACAGTTAAGTTTTGTAATAGAAAGTGTTAGACCATTTTTTTTCCAGTTTACCTCTAGTTATGGGCTAAAATACTTCAAGATATAATGAAGTTCATACCAATCAAAAAAAATCCCTATACTTGGAAGCAAAAGATGAAATAGCATCACAAGACAGGGCTTATTAAAGACCTTCCCAAAACTGATACTATGTCCTGATATAAGAACGTTTTTCTTCAGAACAGTGAATATACTCTGTGACTTTATTTGATAGAAAAAAAAAAAGATATAATGTGACTATCATCTGTGAAGGTCTTGTCATCAGCTTATTTAGGCAGCACTTCTATTACTACATTCTTGTATTTAAAGAGTAAAACATCTCTTCAAAACATAGTTGTCTTCATTAGTCTGTGTACATGCAGTTGTGCTCATGTATTTATGTGTACATGCACAAATGTTTTATTTTCCAGGAAGTAGCATTTCACAGAGCAGTCCTGGTTTGCATGTAAAACATTAGGCCATAAACTGTGGTTGTGCTTTTTGGGTTAAGCTGTGGTGTTCCTCAGAAAGCTGGGTGTTACGCATTACAGCACTTAGTGTCTGTGTAAGCTACTTGTTATCAGTGAGTGCATTGCTTAAAACCCACTTTTTCTTAATAGTAGCATAGTCTGCCTTGTATGTTATGTCATTTCAAATTCTACATACTGCAACAGCAACATACCCCAGCAGAGCCATGGTAACAAAATGAAACTGCAAAAGTTGACGTCGAAAAGCTTGGTATTTAGGTACCCTGCAAGGTTTCTTACTGCTGTGGTACACAGGAGGAATGACATGTGCACTTTGCTCTGAGAGCGTTTCTCTGACTGCATAGGGCAGGCAGGGGTACAGGGAATATGACTGTGCATGCGTCATGAGAACATGATGCCTTGAAATTCCCAGTTCTAACAGCATCTGTGTTCACAGTGAAAAAAACATCATACAGGCAAATGTGAATGGCTGCAATGTGCCTGTCCATTTCTGCTGTGAGTATTTTAACTGAGGAAAGGGGGGAGGGAAAAAATATTCTTCCAGGAGGAATACATTCAAATTGCAAACCAGCCTAGAAATACATATGGACCTCTGTACAAAACTTTTTAAACATGAAATAAAGGTGTTCCACAGTAGTGTCATAATACACATACACCTTTTTCTCTCTGTTGTACTTGGAACAGGTCACCAAAGGTTTTGCAAGGGTTCCTGTTATGATACATATAGAGAAATATCTATACAAATGATTACTGCAATGTTTTTGAAGCATACTCTATTAGTGGAGGTTTCTGATACTTCATTGGACTTTATCTCTCCACCAACAGCACAGCTACAAAAAGGAGGCAAGGAGTCTTTTTCAGCTTCAAGACTGTACGGCGTATAGTTTTGTGGACAAGAAGGGTTTAGTCCTTCTTTCCTGGCTTTTTGTTGCTGTTGTAAAATTCTTTTCAAAATAGGGACTCAATATTTGGCTTCCCTGAAATGGTGGTTCTTGTCCTTGAAATATGAAACTTTAGCCCTTGGATAATAATACCCAGAACGTATTCAGAATGGGTTGACCTGATCTTTAGCAATAATAATTCTGATGAAAGTTTGGGGTCTTGGTTTGTCTTTTTCTTTTTGGAACAAATAAACTTACCTGTTGGGTTATTAGTGAGCAAGTTTTGGCAAGGATGCATCTGCAACCTCTTCTGTACAAAAATACCTTTATGTTGATGAGAGGAGCTTTGTGATTAACCCCTGCTCAGTCACGTTTTGCTCAGGCTTCGCAGCTAAAAGTCTCCATGTGGTTGATATGCAGCACCTCGGTACTGAGTCGGACTTTCTGAACAACTACAAGACCTAGCTGGTTTCAGTTATGCTGGGCTTGATTTGAGAGTAGGTAGCTCATTGCTCTTCTGCTTTCACTACTAAATGAGGAGTCAAAAGGAGGATGTAGCTGCCAGGTTTTAATGCAGAAAATACAGAAATTGGACTGGGGCTGAGAGCAGCTGCTAAGTTAAAATCTGTGGTGTCAGGAAAATAGAAAACCTAATTGATGGGTAGGAAGATACTAGAAACCTGCCAAGATGAAAGGAACAAAAGATAGACATGATGGGGGGGAAATAGTTCCTATTCAGCTCTTAGTACTAATTCAGAACCAACACATGCCAAAGTTCTAGCCACACTAGCAGAGACAGTGTTTTGGCCTAAAGCTGTTTATAAGCCCTGGCTGTAGTGTTGGAAGATCTATGTATATGGAGGATTTGACATAGTGGCTGGGAGCTCAGATGTTAGATGTCTATGATGCATTTTGTATGAAGGTGTGGGTGTCCTTGGTGTTTCTGCTGTGTTTTACAGTATGTGAATTTGATCCTTAATCATTCTGGCTGCATGGCATTAATTGAGAGCCATGCTTTTAAGGCAAGTTTTCTCATACACAGTAATTAAACCAGTTTTGCTACTGTGTTATGATTTTGACCCAGCTGGCAGCTCAACATCCTGCAGCTGCTTGCTCGCTTTCTGGTGGGAGAGGGAAGAGAATTGGGAGAGTGAAAGTGAGAAAGCCCAGGGGCTGAGATAAAGGCAGTTTAATAGGTAAAGCAAAAGCTGCACACACAAGCAAAGCAAGGCAAGGAATTCTTTCCACACTTTCCATGGACAGGCAGGTCTTCAGCCATCCCCAGGAAAGCAGGGCTCCATCCCATGTAACCATTACTTGGGAAGACAAATGCCATCACTTGAACATCCACCCCTTCCTTCTTCCCCACCAGCTGTGTATGCTGAGTATGATGCCATGTGGTATGGGATATCCCTTCGGTCAGTTGGGGCCAGCTCTCCCAGCTGTGTCCCTTCCAAGCTTGTTGTGCACCCCCAGACTCCTGGCTGGTGAGGTGTGAGCAGAAGAGGCCTTGGCTCTATGTGAGCACTGCTCAGCAATAAGGAAAACATGTCTACGTTATGAATGTGATTTTCAGCACAAATCCAAACCACAGCCCACACTAGCTGTTATGAAATGACTCTATCCCAGCCAAAACCAGCACATAGGAATATCTGTCCTTTATTCTTTAACTTCTTGTCTCCATGAATAATCTTTTCCCTACTGCTAGTCTGGAGCTTTCTGTGTGCTGGATGGCTCGCCATTTCCAGGGTGCACATTAGTCAGTTGGTAGCAGCAAACAGGAGATGAGCCTACCTGCTCTCCCATCTGTGGAAACAGTAATTAGAGTTTGCTTTTTTTATTCAGCCACTTTTTTTTTTTTTTTCTCTTTCCTGAAACTTGTAGGAACTTAATTATCTCTGAGAAAATTCCTGTCCCCTGCCCTGTGTCAGTTGGATTTGGATAAATTTAAACAGCAGAACTTCTCAGTTATTAAGGTAAAAACAGTGAAACAGGTTTTTTACTTTTCCTCTTGTTTACTTTTACCATTGCAGTCATAGGAATCAAGGCTTAAATAATTATTAGTCTTAGGGTGACACTCACTGATACAATTACACTAGCCCTAAGCCTAGGGGTTTGTTCATGTACAATTTTTTCCTTCTGTCAAGTATGTGTTTTCATAATATAATGGTACAGAAATCAGGTTCTTCCCATAATCAACAGCAGTGATACCGCTGCTTATGTTGGCAAGAAGGTGGATAGTATGGAGTATAGCTGCTCAAATATTCATTCTCCCCAATTCTGCTGAGTTATTTTTAAAGTATCTTTTAACTTAATGTTATATAAATAAGATAACTCTGAATGGTTTCTTCTTTTACTTCATTTTCATGAAGGTTCTCAGCAATGAGATTTGCCTGTCTGATCTGTGCGGTTCTGAAGAGAAGCTGTTGCAATGCTAACTAGACCTTCATTCGTCCTTTGTCATATGTTAACATTGGTAATGTTCTGATTTTGTGACTACAATATAGTTCTCTAGGGAGTAATTTGTCCCAGCTAGACCATCTGAAAACAGGTACTTCATGTTCATTCTCCCTCAGTAATTCAGCTATTTCTTCAGTAATTAATGCCGTTTTAATTAAAATTTTATATATGCCTCTCTGTATGTACATGGGCATAACCTAAGGGTATCCAAAAATGATGTCCCTCTTTCTTATTGCAACTTTCTCCACAGATGTCCTCAATTATTACAATAGTAAAATAATGAAACTGGAGCTGTACAACTGAAGGACTCATTCCTGTTTATTGCACATAGAGGTTAGAGTATATGCCTGGGACTACTCAGGATCAGGCCACACATTTATCTCCAAATAAACCTCTAAACTGCAGTTAATATCAAATTCTGTACATCTGTTCGTTGGATTTTTGTTGTGTGCTTTTGTTTTTGTTTTTTTTTAAATCTGCCAGCACTTGCTATTATAAAATTTGTACAGACACCCAGGAAAGCCTTGCAGCAAGAAGCATGTTGTGTGATAAAATAAACCATATTTCTCAGCATGACGTTGGAGCCACACTTTCAGGCTGCAGTTAAACAAGCGTTTAAACATGTGCTTAAGTATTTGGATTAGGTGTATAGCTATGGCTTGGCCTTTGCTTTGCATGCCTAAATGGAAAAGGAAAGTTCTATTTTGTTTCTGCTTATGATACTTACAGAAGTGTATTATTTATGACAACTTCAACATTCTGCTATGGGAAATTCATTTAATTTGAAACCTCTATAAATTATGGTCAAGGTAGGAGTTTTGAACTGCTCCCCTACACAAAGACAGGCACTCGGCTTTTTTTGATGCTAAAGATAGCCATGTCTTCTCAATAGTAGTGCTACTTCTTGTGCAAGAAGTTTGTTGAGCATGTTTTCTTTATCTGCTTAGGTAACTGAACTTAATAGCACACAAGAAGGAAAACCTTTGACAGCTATTACAAAATGTCCATTGATGCTACTGTAGGCTGAGAGGAGAAAGTAGTTGGATCATTGCTAGATCACTAAACTTCAGAAAGAGATTCTGCTCTGCAAACCATTTCTGTGCTTCAGAGGAAAAGCAAGTTTTTGCACTGGGGCAAAACTTTCAAGAGATTTGTGGGTTTTGGGTTTATTTTAACCTTTCATCCATCCTGAAAAGCTCTTGCAATATCTGTCTTGAATCAGAAATTCAAGATAGGTTCTTCCTGGCACACGTTTCGTCAGCAGTGAACTTTCTATAATTGGAGCTTAGAAGTGAAAGCATGAAGATACACAGCAGTTTTAAATACAGTGTCTTTGGGGAAAACAAAATATAACTGATGTTTGAAGGTCTGAACCAGCTGCTTTCTGGAGTCCAGGGAGCTATAGGATTTGCTGATGCTTCTATACTTTTATGTTTTTGTCATTTAATTCCCTGTTCAAGACTGTAAATACTTGTAACTGATAGCGACACTATTCTCTCTGCCTCCACTGACTTTGCTCCTAAAGGAAGAACGACTTAATCCTGGGATGTGTCCTTTGCCCTCCCCTTCCCTCTGACTTGGCAGCTGTGACAAGTTTTCTCGGCTCTTTTAACACTCAGATTTGTGCTTGGAAAGCATAGGCACTTTCCAGAAGAGCAGCAAGCAAAGGGCTGGGTGGTCTCAGCACAGGAGGGAAGTAGAGGGGGAAGCCGAGCAGCCTGCCTTTGCCCCTAACGCACCATGTTAGCAGGGTCCTCCCCAGTGTGGTGGTACCTTGCAAACAGGCTGTGCCCAGGCACCAGTCAGTGCTGGCTATGCCAGCCTTTATATTTCACAGTCATCAGTCCAGGTAAAATAAAGAACTACTTTATTGTGCTGGCAAGAAAGAAAAAGCTTGCATTACCCTGGCTATAGTGGCTCTAAGAACTACAGTCATGAAATAAAATGTCTTTGAGCCTGTCTGAACAGGGCAAGCCAGCTGGGGATTAGGACTGTCAAGGTGTCCTCTCCCTGGCTGCTCTCCGTTCCAGCTTGTCCAGCGTCCCTTCCTTGCCTCCTCAGCACGCTTTGCAAGCCTGCAGAGATACGAATGCAGCTTCCAACATCCAACAGTCATACCATGTCTGGTTGCTCTCCGTCTCCTGGTTTGGACATAATTCCCCAACAGTTTCTTTTGAATCCAGTTGGTCTCCTGCTCCTGCCTTGATTTGGTGCTACTGTTTCTCCAGATGCCAGGTCTCTTGTTCAGTCAATGCTGTGCTGTATTTTTTTCATATTCCCTCTCCTCAGCTGAGAGGAGAAGAGTATCCAAGTGGAAGTCTTCAGGGGGACCTGACCTTGGGACTGATTGTTCTTATACCTGTTTAACAGATCTTATTTGTTTATATACTGAAATATGTCAGCTGGAGACAGGACAGGCACTGTCCCCCTATGGCCACTGTGACCAGTGCAAGCTGGTATTCCTTTATAAGAAATTAAAAGGTGAAGGTATCCTGAAGAGATTACTTTCAGAATATCCCTTCTTGCAAAATTTTAGATTTTCCCTCCAGCCTGGTCTGATTATCACTTCAAATGCCTTATCTCATACTCATGGCTGATGCTTCGGTTCTGGTGTAAGCAACTGCATAGCCCTGTAGCCAGTTCTGTGCTGATGCCAGTGTGAGGCCAGGGAGGCAGGAAGAACGTTCTTTCTCCTTCTTATCAGAAATCCTATCTTGAAACACCCCACATGTTATTATTGCAAATACCATAGTCCCAAGTGTGATTAGGATGATCCCTCTTTTAGAAACTGTTTTTTTTTAAACCCCAATGAGGTAAATCCTTCACTTCCCATCACACTGCATCTTTGTACAGATTTAAATTTTTGCTAGCTTTTAACTTTGCTGTTTCTTCACCTTAGTGAGAGAGTATCACTTATCCCAGTGCTTGAACAGCGCCTGTTTGGCTCTTTCCATGAGGCTCGTGTAACACTGAAGCTCTGCTTCATGCAGTGGCAAAGCAGTCTGCATGAAACCAAGAATGAAGCAAAGTGGGGAGAGCGATGTTGTTTTAATGCTGCTCTTGTGGACATCCAATTCCCTGGATGCTCTTAGAAATAGTTACTTTGCTATAAAAGCAACACTCTTGTTGCCATTAACAGACTTCTTGATGTGTCTTCCTCTGAGGGAATTTTTAGTGGCCGTACGTTATGTACGTGTGTGCATGCCTGTGCATAGAGATACAGCCACTGAATTTATGGCAGGAGCTATTACTGCTTTCCCTTTTTAAGTACTCGCAAACGAGACTATGAAAAATTAAAGGCAGCTACAGCGAAGCTGTTGATCCACTAAAGTAGAATTACTCAATCTATGTCTAACCAGCTTGATCCATCCTATCAATACCAAGATGAAAGGATAGTTTGTGCTCTTCTGGTAACTAGCCTTGCAATCGCCTTTTTAAAATTCTGTCGTGCTGAATTACATGGCTCTTATCATTTGCAGATCTTTTTTGAAAGCAGCCTCAGGTTACGTGCATATTGGATTACCACGCATCAAAGAGATTAAAATAGGTGTGTTACAAAGATAAGCCTTTTTCTTATTCTACTTGTAAAAAATCACATTAAAAAGGCCCTTCAGAGAAAACAAAAAAGGACTCGGAGGAACCAACCGAAGGAGCAGCTCATAGAAAATGGCAAAATGGCTGACAGATTCCTGAGACTATACACTGATGCTTTGTTTCTAGCTTTAATGTGTGTTTTATGGCCTCATGAAGAAGCATAAAGTTGGGCATTAACATGTGAGAATAGAAACTACTTACACATTATTGGTTCATTTTATAGACTTGTGAAATTATAAAGAAAATCACAGTTGCTTTCAGATGCTAATTTTCTCAGGTACTCCTCACTGACAGGCCCAATGTGAATTCACAGGTGACCAAATATCTTTCCAAATACAACATATGAATTTATTCAGCAATTTTAGAGGAGGAGTTGATGTGGGGCATCTATTTTTAAAATTTCTTTTATCTTGAGGTCTGGATATTTGAAAGTTACATTTGATCGCATTACGTATTAGCAATAAAAAGCCCCCAACATGAGTTTGTGAAGGAATTGTATGTTGCTATTCATATAAGTGTTTCTAAGATGTACCTTTGCACACAGGGATCAAAGCCAATTAGGAATTTGCAGTTAAAATGTGAAAGAAGAGTGAACAAAAAAGAGTTTTTGAGAATGACATGTGTGTAGGTGTCTGCTTCATGATCTTGTTGCCTGAGGGAGCATCCAAGCTCTGAGAGAGGCTTTGGGCCTTCACATCAATAATCCAGTTCTTGAAAGCAGATACATTATCTGATGTTGATTCAAGGAGCTTTGGAGATCCAATATTTGGTGGGAAGGTCTCTGGTACTGAGTAACCCAACTTGCAAGATAAACAAAAGCATGAAACAGCATGAACCATATAAAATATAACCCAAAAGAGGTTATCTGTGATTTGGGATGTTCTCTATGCAGTCTCAAAAGCCTTTGGGTTTGGAGGCAGTCAGATTTGATTGAGCCTCTGGTTGATTAGCAGTGTTTTTTAAAGCACATAGGCCTCCAGATGATCTGAAGTGTTTTATTTAGAGAATCATAAGGGATCAAATGTGTTAGTCTATTGTCATAAACTAACTAGGACTAAAGAAACAGTAGGAAACAGACTGTAGCTAAGATGCTAGAAGGTGCTGGGGGTGGGACACTGCATATATTATTCACCACATCTTGGCAAAGAAGAAATATTTGGATTTATTACAAAAACTGCACCAGAGCAAGAAGCATGTGAACTCTGGTGGTCTTATTCTCACTAGCCTGCCACAGATAGCATAGGGTGGCAAAGAAGGCATTGCCATTGTCCCCCCTGGCAAGGGCCCTGGGGAAGGAGAAGCTCTGCCCCAACCTGGTCTGCTCAGTACAGCACAGCTGGGAAAGGAGGGAGAGCGTTCTCCAGCGGTTTGTGCATCAGCAAAGTAACTGGCTCTCTGTGAGGGAAAAGGTGGATTGTCTGGGAGCTTTATGGGGCTCTACCCTGTTAGCACTGCTGGCTTTATGGTGTATTGCCTGGTCCTTCCTAGCTCTGCTGTGCATTCTGTTTATAAGTGCATGCTTTGCAACTCAGACATATCTGAGTTTTGTACTCTTCTCCTTCTTGTGTATATCTCTGAGTACATCCTCAAGATTGTAGGCTTATCCTTGTAATTAAAATGACATTCAGATTGCATTTCAAGACCAAGCACCTTATTGCACTAGTGGTGATTATCTCGTAAGAATGCCCAGTCCCAATCACTAAATCCATTGATCTGGGAGCATTGATTGAAGATTAATGTATTGACCAGTCAGCTTTCCTAAAATATCACATATTCTTAACAGTGGTTTGTGCCTCCCACGTGTATGCCTGTAGATCCCAAGCAAAGGGGAAGCATAGCATCTGACTTTTTCTTAAGCCTGCCATCATCTTACGAGCCTACAGATAATACCTCTGGACCCATCTTACAGGGACTGTACTCATGCCAATTCACTTCTCTAGAATGGTTTCTGATGAAATTACCCCTTCCCAGGGAAGTGGCCAGCCTGTGAGTACAGCTGGTGCTGGACTTTGTGCCATTCTGCAGCTTTGGGATGGGGCCAAGACTTTGGGATTAACAGAGGAAAAGCTCACCTGTTTTCCAGGTGATATTTGAGCGTGTTATATGAATAACTTTGCAGCTGTAAGCCAACAGTTAACAAAACCCTAACACTGAAAATACCTCGAGATGTTTGCATATAACAGTTTCTTGTAACCTCATCACCTGCAGTGTTTGTAAGATCATTATTTCCAAGTTGTTACATAGCAGTACCAACTTGCTTACTAGGCCTGGTAAATTAACCTTTGCAGCAAAATTTGGCATTAATTCTGACTATATTTTTGTAAAATAAAATTAATCAGGAGACTGAAAAATCCTCAAATTTGCAGGGCTGCATCAATATTAAAAAAAAAAAAAAAAAGTAACACATAGTAAGTAAATAATAGGGTTTGTTTTTCACACTGTTGTTTCTGGGCAAAAAGAAATCTTAGCCAGTCTAGATGGTATTTCATGTAAGGAAGTCCGTGAAAATGTGAATGTGCTTATTTCCCTCTAAAAATATTGTTAAACTTTATGTGAATACCATACAGGAATGAGTTTTTGAAGTCTTCTTTCCCATTACTCTGGAATTAGTTACAGTAGTAAGGGAAAGAAAAAAAATGTTCACCTTCCTTTACTTGTTAGTATTGAGGTGGGGAAGCTGACTAGTTCCTACTGACTCCATCACATCATTTCTGAACTTGAAAGAAATTAAGATAAAATGTTCTATAAGTGGTAGAAACTTTGAAGCTACACTTTGGACTCTATCCAGAGTGAGAAATGCATTTAAATTTAAAACATTATATTGGTTTTTAATAAACTTATTGCGAGATTCTTGAGAGCTTTTGGGTGTGGACTAAGATAACAAAGGACTTCAGGGTTACTAGCAAGCAGTGGACCTCACCTGGACCTCTATTAAGGTTTTCCACCCACCAAGTTGAAGTACCTTTTCCTTATAGGTACGGTTTGTGGTTTCCTTGTTTTGCAGATGTATCTTTAATTACAAGATTTTAAGGCCTTTCTATCATTTCCTTGACAGCTCATGACATTTAAGCCTTTCAGTCTTCTGCTTGGTCCTGCTGAGTCATAACCCAAAAATATCTGTGTCCAGATGATTATGATGTCTTAATTAAAGAATTTTAATTTCATATGTGGAATAAGGATCAGATGAATTAATAAAAGCTGAATATCTTTTTTAATGCTAATAGTTTTAAAAATAAATGGCAAAGGAATAGAATCAGAGTATATGTCAGCAGTTTAGTAGCCTCAGTGCAGTGCATCAATAACTTCTGAAGATCTTGTGGCTCTTTCATTTCATATTTAATCAGGCTTTATAATTCTAATAGTAATTTCTTTGAAATAAGTAGATTGATACATTCAAATATTGGACTTGAGAATTTGGAGTGGAATTCCAGCCTCTTCTGAGGTATCACAAAAATCCTATGGCAGCAGAAAAACTAAATTAATGCTTCAAGAAAAAAATTCACACACTGCTGTCTCATTCTTCACAGCTACCAGCATTTCTAGCTGAATAAAAGGTGGCTGATGGGTCAGATTTTGCTAGCTTTCCTCATGGACGTATCACTTCTCTCCAACTCGCTGGATGCTCATGCTAGTGTAGTGGGGGTACAATTCCTGAGTGGTGAGTTTTGAAAATCTTACCTGGCTAAGAGCACCTGGAGAGATGAAGGGCCAGTGAATGATAGTTCTTCTGCAGTGTACAGAAATATCTCTCCTGGTGGAGTGCCAGTCCAGGGGCTGGCTTTAACCCTGGAGTTGTTCCTTCCCACAGCCGGGAACTGGGACTATGAGTAGCTCTCCAGTGGGCTGCGTTTTCTTGTTAGGCAAATTCCCTGCATTACACATGAGACTGACTGAGAAGCCATGTGTGGCTCAGGAGCTGCAGTTTGCTCTCCCTGGCTGTAGTATCTCCTCTAAACCACTCTGTGGAGAACACAGACATGCAGTCACAGATCTCATGTTTATTCACAGCACTGGTGCAATGTGTGATCTTAAGGAAGCCACGTTCACTTATAATTAAGTTGTCTAACTGATCAAATAGTAATAATGGTGTCTGTGTAAAAGAATACGTAGTAATCTGTGGGAAATACAAATATTGCCACATAAGAACTGATGACAAATACTGTATTTATTACAGTATTCAAATTTTACTCAAAGAGTTTCCAAACAATTTTGGAACCCTGATGTATTGGAAGTAAATGTTTTTGGGGTTTTTTTCAAGTTTGTTGACATTTTTTCTGTAGTCCAGTCAATGGGAATCTTTCTGTGTTTTTAGTAGCTCTCCATCAAGACACCATAATTTTCATTATAGATTTTTTTCAGTGCAGTTTTTATATCAAAATGAAACTAGAATGCTAGCTCTGCTATGTAGTCTAGTGGGTTTTGGAAAAGCGATGGCTAGGTAAAGTACTTAAATAGCTCAAAAATCTGCAGTAAAAACCAAGCATGTGTCTGGTTCAGCCTCACCGTTAGACTCTTGTCTCTCTTCCTACTCTACAAGAATTCTGAAAACACTGGCAAGTACCTTGCTGAAATTGGGGTTTTTTTTTAATAATTGCTGGTTTTGTTTTTTTTTTTTCTTTACCAGACATGTGTAAATGGATGTCATTACTGTTTTCTGTTAAGAGCGGAATAATTATAAGAAGAAAAGCAGGTGTTGCAGTCATGCCTAATGCCGAAAGAATTACAGGTCTGGCAGTAAGGTGGAGGACCTTTGGCTCAATATTGAGCATGCCTGACAGTACAGCTCTACTTTGATAAATGATTAGGTGTGCTGAAATGTACGTTGCTTAGAGCATCTGTGGTTGAGTAGCATTTTTCAGGACAGTGTACCAATGGATTAAAGTAAAAGAAGGGAGTTTTTATCATATGATAATAACTCTATACAAGTAGGTTTTAATTCCTGTTGCATTCAGAAAAAAGTCCCAACAATTCTCTGGTTTTTTTCATCTTCGCTCTTCTCAGATAACTTTTGTCTCTGCCTTTATCCAGCTGAGCTACACATTCTTCTAAATAAATCCTAAATGGCAAGAAAATAAAGGCAAACCCGAACTCTTTATAGCGTTAAATTAAGGACAAATTATGAGGATTTTTTGGTGCGGTCTATCTCTGGTAGAATTTAGCAAAACCAGTTGCATGGTGGAAGTGTGAAAACAATGATTAAGAGTTAAATATTTTGTAGTTCAGATGTCATTAAGTTGAAACTTATTACTGGAGAAACTGGTTCCATCAAATTTACAGACTGGTGATGGTTATCTTCTCAGCGGAGGGAGAATTTCAGTAGATTAATCATTAACTTTGTTTTTTGAGCTTTCTTTTTTGTTTGTCCCTCGATGTCTTCGTTCTCAGTTGCTTCCCTTCCCTCATGTTGCTTCCCCCACGTGTTTATTTTCCATGGCTGAAAGCTCCCTTTTTGTAGTGATACGGATCCTTTGTCTCCCTACAAGCTTTCACCTGGCCTGTGGGAATGCTCCAGGGTGGATGACGGAATGTCCATGTGTGCTCCTGATAGTGGAATGCTCTCCTGATGTGTGAATGGTCCCTGATGTATATTTTCTGGGTGACTTGTTGAATAGTCATTATGTTCTAGGAAGCCTGAGCCTTGACAGGTGGTGATGTAGTGTGTTAGGAATGAGGTTTGATTAGGTGAGAGGAGAAGGCGTGGGTGACAAATAGTGTTTTTCACAGAATAGTCTCTCTGCTGTTACCCCCTGCAGGTATCAGTAAGTATTTAACAAGACAGGATCCTATCTCAGGCCTGTAGAGTGTTGCAGAGAATTGAGACAGTAAGAGGACAAGTAAAAAAGTAACTTTCTGTATTCCTTTTTGCCACTTAAATTTGTGGGGGGCACTTCCAAACCTGGTGTTCAGAAGCTTGCAGATGTCTACATGATGAATTAGTGAACTACTCAAAAAGCTATCTTTTCTCTGTATCAGCAGAGTTGGGTGTTGCTGAGGCAGGAGGAATGTTGACTGCTTCAGTCTCTGAAAATATGGGGGACTGTTCTGGTTATGCGTGATCCATCACTAATTCATTATCCACCAGAGACAGTGCACGTTTGTTCATGCATAACTATAGGAGCCATTTAATAACACTTGACCTAATGAACTTCAAAATTGAAAATACAGATGAGTAAGCAGGACAGGTTTTATATGTCCCCAGATTCTCACTGCTGTAGTATGTGTACAACCCATAGTCTTTAATGTAAAACTCCCACAACTTTTTATTGGCTGCAAAGGATATGATTTTTATCTCTATAAGGTAGAATGTATCCTGCCAAACTTTTAAATTGGGATATGATGAGTCAGCACACAGGTTTACCCAGAAACACATCTAATGTTAAGTGGGTCTGCACATGGTCCTTGGTGAAGAATTAATTCTTTTTTTTTTATTGGACAGAGTATTTATTAAGAGCAAACACTCTGTCCAGCACTCCCTCTCCTTCCTGCCATGTGCTGCTGAAGGCTGTTGGACTTTGGGAATGTCAGTGTCCCAAAGTACTGGGCATAACTTTCCTTCCAGTAGCTGAATTGGGGTGATAGCCTCTCCCTCGCAGTAAAGTGTGGTATTTTGAAAAACCCAGGGAGTGATAGGCAGTGGTCTTGGTGTCTCAATTGTTTATAGTTCAGTCTAACTAAGTGAGTACACAGGGCGTTTTCACAGACATTGAAAGAAAACAATAGTGTGCAAGGGAAAGGTGTTGATAGCATGATTCGTTACGCCTGGAATGCAACACATGAGCTAGGATGTGAGAAGTGCAAACCTATGCATTTAGCTAAAACAAAGAATTTCAGCAATAAGCCAGGAACTCTTCAGCTGAGGAGGCCAGAGGAGCAGAAGGGCCTTGAAGCATTAATTATTTAGAGACTGGCTAGGAGCCAGCTGTAAGATGCAGCTGTGAAAAGCATAGATGTGTCTGCTGGAATTTCTACAGCTAAGGTAAAGCCAAATCTCACCTAGAACACTGATCTAGTTAAACATGTATGAAAGATATTGGAACAGGTGAAGCAGAGAAGTTTTGAGATAGATGCAAAGGTCTGGAAAACCCCTGATGGACCTTGGAAAGAACAGGAGGAAAAAAGGTCTTTACTGGGTTATAAATCTACCCTTGGAGGATTTGCATGAGCAACAGCACAGTAACTTGCCACAGGAACAGTATTGCTGGGATTGCAGTGTGGAGTTTTGTTTCCAAGTAGTTCTTCTGCTCTTTGGTCTTAAATAGTCTTATTCCTTTGGGGGATATTCTGTCAAAACAAGAGCTGGGCCTGGGTGATTAAAGAGGAAGAATAAAAACTGGGAGAAGAAACTACTTCAGAATAAACCCCAAAACAACAAACCCCCAACAAAGCCCAAACCTGTGTCAATGGTATACATATACAACAATATACAGTTATTATAGTTATTATTAGTACGCACTTAAATGGTATGAATAAATGCTGTCTGCAAATCTGAATTTCCAGAACCCATGAACTAATATGTCTGTGAGTGGGATGTGGATCATGTAAAATGATATGCTGTAGTAGGAGCATGTACTGAAAAGTCCTTTGGGTCATGTAGACACAAAGTGTCTAAAAGGATTTAGAAGTTTGTATTACACACAGGAATACTGTCTGCTGTTTTCTGTAATGGAAATTTAATCCTTCCCATAAGCAGTATATGAAACACCCTGCAACAGGCACACTTCAATTTTGAAACAATGTTGTCGTAAAACATATGCTATAAGTGGTAATTTCAGGCAGTTGGTAATTAACTATTGTTTTTGTTGGACTGTCTTTGGATATATTTGTCAGAATGAGTCAAAAATCTAGAAATGTCCCACTATATGTTTGGGTTCAGTAAGGCACCCAAACTGTTCATGTTAGGGCATCAGCAGAAAAAAATAGATTATTGATTTACTCAGCTATTAAAATACATGGACTACACGCTACAGTAGGCATAAAGATTATAAAGATTTGCAAATTATTGATCAAGAAAATGTCTGTTGCCTTCAGAATCAAATGCAATAACGCATACAGATACTCTTCAGTGGAACCGAGAATCTCAAAGATGTTGAAAGCACACATTTCTATGAAGCATAAAGTACTTGGGACAGGGACCTTTTCCCCCTCATACTTTCCTTCCATTCTTTGAACAAGTAAGATCTGAAATTTAATTTTTAGAGTAGTGGAAATCTATCATAGATGTCAAACTCTATAGGACATTTAATCAGATAACTTTTGCAATCCTATTACAAGTTAACCTATGCCAGATGCTGTATTTCCTCTTTGAGTGAGAAATAGAAAATGTCCATGTGGGATGACATGCACAAGGAGAGCTTCAATCAACAGTCTTATAGCACTATTTTCAACATTCAGGTGTCTTTTACATTAACACCTAATTATGGAAAACTGATACCACCAAGAATCTTTTTGTCTTGAGTAGATTAGCACCAGAAGCTGAAGTTCTCTCTGAAGGTAGCAATAGTAACAAATAATGTAAAATCTCTGTCTGAAAAACTCTGAGCTGGTGTATCTTGCTGTTTTTTGTTGTTAGCCTGTTATTGAGCCTTTTCAGGAGAGGAATGTTAAAGTTAGGGATATTAGAGAGAATTACATGTTTCCATTTTCAGGGAAGAAGAATTATTTTAATGCAGTTGTGGAGGCACCCTGCACTAGAGACCATAGGTGGTGATTCTCCCACTTACCCAGTGGTGAGGTCAGCTGGGTGACTAGGAATGTTTAAGCACTGTCCCCCACAATCTGGACAATGACTGTTGACAGCAGCAGCAACAGGAGTTTGATGGTAATTTTATGTTTTTCTGGTTTGCTTGGATACCTAAGAGGCTTGCTTTATGTGTTGCCCTATCCAGAAGCTTTTCACACCGGATGTTGTTGCCCCATTGTAGTGTGTATGCAGCACTGGGAAAGATAGATGTTGAGGTGTTTTCAATCCTTTCAACAAGCTGGCTTGAGTTTTTTCATCCAACCTACAAGAAGTTATGTATTACACCTGGCATGACTAGTTGCTTGCACTCTGGATAAGACTTAAACTATGATACTGGCATGAAGAAAGAAGTGCTCGTAATAGAGCAGGTAGTTCCTATCCCCTTATTTTGAGATAAGGGGATATTTTTCTCTTGAACAAGAGATTTGGCATATTTTGAGGGCTTATTTTTTAAATGTGTGACAAAATTACCACTGGACAACCTATGTCGAGATTCACTGTTTCTGTTATAAAAGTTTCTCTGTTACAACAGCTTTTCTGTTATAACTAAACATTTTCTTCCACATGAGAAAGGTCTGTGTCTCCCTCCCTGCTGAACAGGATATCTCTCATTTCGCATAAGTAAAATGCTGTGCCAAGCCAGTTGCTGTGAAGCAAATGTCTCTTCAAGTCATTCTGTATGAGTTTTCCTTAAAGAGGAAGCCCCCAAAAAAATGTTCTTTCTTTTCCTTCAAATTTTACCTACCTAACCATCAAGTATCTGACTTTGTTCATTTCTCTGTTTTCTGTAGTGCAAAACAGTGACTCTTATCGGTGAACCCCTGTGCTCTGGGGATATGGGTGGGTTTGATGTCTTTCCCTCTCCATCTCTCTCTTTTATTAAAGAGCTTTTGTTTTATTTATGTGTATATATTTGGAGGCATCTTCAAAGTGTCATCATAGGTAAAGTTAGAATTATGTTATTGATATATTAAGGCTCAATGTGTTAAGTGTGTGTAAATCTAAACTTGTGGCTTATTTTCATAATCAGTCTTGACATCTTTTCTGGTGACCATCATTTTCTTGGACTAGTGTTGGAAGAAGGGACAAAAATTTTTTCAAGCAGTTTGTTTTCTGAAAATTATGCCAGAATTACTGAATACAAAGCAAATATTTATATAACTGATTGTAAAATGCTCAGTAATGCTGAATATTGTAATGTTGTCTAGTTTGCATACATTTTATTTTTATTACCTTAGTATCTTTCTATTGTTATCATTCTTTATCTACACTCTCTATTTTTAATCCTCTCTATTTTTAATTAAATTAGAATATTCTCGGTGAAGGCTAAATTATTTTGAGGCTAGAGTCTCTGTCAATGGTGACTTTTTATTTCTTCTTTTCTCTTTTCCTAGATCTTTTTGAACAGTGCGTTTGAAATTACCCTCTCTAGTTTTGGCACAATAAATCATGAGAGTTCAAATTACCTAAGGTCAAAAACCTTTTTCCAGAAGGACTTGCATGCTAAATGTATTAAAAAACGTGTTGTAACTCTTAAAAGGCAAAGTGATGAATAAGTTATCAAAGGAACTTATAACAAGAGTGGAAGTAATATATATCCCACAGGAAGCTATTATGAGCCCATTAATACCACAAGCCAAAGTTTTACTTACTGAATATAATCTAAATTGCATTGAACTCACAAACTATCAAGGGAAATTCTCAGTTACTGTGGTCTTACGGTTGATTCATTCCTTTGATTTCTCCAAATATCTTTTTTCCTCCCCTCTTTGTTTACATGAACAGTTTGATTTCAATTGCATAAGCTGCCATGACTTGGAACGTCATTGTTCATAACAGGGTGATGTTCCTTGATGCCTAAGAATAATAGAGAAATTTGACTTCATCATTCACATGTGATGTTCCCAACCTTAAGGAACTGAGACTTGACCCATACTGTGCTCCATGTTCAATGCTCTTTTAGGTGCTCGGGGCATGTTAGGTTTTGTGTATACCCTTTGCAAAAAGGCTGGGAGTAGCATGGCCAGCACAGCTTGCCTGGAATTGGTAGTTCTCAAGTTGAAGGCCTGTTTGGGCAATCTGGGAAAACGTGGACGAAGATACCTCATGACTAACCTCACCTATGTTATGAGTAAGAAAAGGTGGTTAAAGGAGTGGTTTCTTTGTCATGCAAACCATCCATACATGATGAATACTGAGGATGCTACAGTGAACATCTGCGTGCAGGGAGAAGAGGATGGCTGTTCCAGGTGTGCAGGGGCTGCTGTACCTCCTCCCTGTGTCTGCACGCATCTATAAAAGTGCCTCATGAGGAGGGAACATTGGTCTGTGCCCCAGCTGGAGGGGCTGCGAGAGCCGCTGGTCACACCTCACTCCTGGTCATGACCAGGCCAGCGGCTGCAGTCAGCCAGAATCACTGTCCTTTACACGGGCTCCCATCTTGAGAACCTGCATATGCAGCATATCCAAAGCCTCTCATGGGGCAGCTGTGGTCTTCACCTGCTTGGCAAGTCAGGGGTGCCTGGACAGGCATGGCTGGTGGTGATTGTGCTAGATGGCACAGCTTGCTGCAGCCCTCATCCCACCTATACTATGCCACCTGTGACCCAGCAGTCAATAATGCAACCTCACCACTTGTCCCGTGCTGACACCTCATCTGTCAGCCCCTGGGAGATCTAGCTGGTGGCGGCTGTTGTCTGACATCCTCTCCCTGCAGCTAGGTGAAGCCATGACTAAGTATGACTCCCCTTCTGCTGTTTCCTTTTACTTTACCCTCACTTCCAGGGGATGATGGCGAGCAGCTGTTTCCTCATGAGCTACCTCATGTGACCGCAGCCACATTCTGTGGCTCCAGGTGATTTTATGGTACAAGGCTCTTTTGTCCTTTTTGGCAGAAAAGTTAAATTAAATTAATACCTCCTAAGAATAGATATTGTGCTACAGTTAACTATTCCCAGCGTTGATTTAAGCTGGGAAGAGTTAAGCTGATTTCTTCCCACAAAACCACAAAAAGGCATATTGTTTAAAGAGAGGATTTTGCACTTTTTCTGCTTGGAAGAGTGAGACCTAGTTCTGGTATATTTAAGGAAAATGTCTAGGTCAAACAAAAAATAGTTTCCTTTGGACTAAACTGCCTCCAGAAGGCAGCAGAACAGGGGCCTGCACGCCTGTGCTTCCCACCCCAGGTAGTTTGCACATCTGTGTCTTTAAACCCTGTCTCTTTTATTGTTCTCACACAGGATTTTATTTTTTTTTTAAATAGTATTAGGTAACTTGACTATATCAAAATTCCTCAGGGCACATAAAATGTATTATTTAAAATATTTCTTATTTATATATTGCCCTTACTATTGCTAAGCAGCAAGAGGACCTCCACTGCAAAGTGTACCAGTTACTGAAAGTGGCCAGTCTGAGCTCCCCTGCCACTGCAAGGGAAGGGGCAGACTGAGGGAATGTCAGCAAGTTCGGCAGTCCCCATCTGACCACTACCAAATATCCTTCACTCTCAGGTTTTCTTTAAAATGACCGTGAGCATGGGCTAAATATGAAGCGAAGAGATTTGATCCTTCGTGCTTGAGTCAGGCAAACTTTCAGTGCCTAGGGGGAATGTTGAGGCAGGAGAGGATGATCCCTAAATTGTGTCTTGTCATAGCAGGAAGGCAAGTCTATGCCAGTTCTGGTGAACGAGGGGAACCTTTGCACTTGTTTTGGGTTTTTTTTATTCGTACAGGGACTATATATAGGCCACATATTTTATGCTATTAGTTCCTCAATGGGCCCCATTGAAAATGTTTATTAGTGTCTCAATTATATTTTGGTAGGCCATTAACCCTGCTTCCCCTTTCATGCTCACCAAATTAAAATGTTATCCTAAGGTACATAAGGAAAGAAAAAATAAAAAATAAGATCAACTCTCAGACAATCCCACCCCTGCAATGGGGAGAGCAAAGCTGGGCATTGAGATGGTTTTGTAACAATTAGCTTCAGTCAGACAAAAGCTTTTGAAGGATTCTGCTTCTTTATTTATCCTTTCTGTTCTACATTTTTAGAGTGGTGCATTCAACAATCAATCGTACAGTACATACCAAATAGCCCAGCAGCCCTAGAAGGTACTTATTATGTATGCCCTTCACATTTTTGGCAGCTTCAGTTCTGTGACTCATTTTATCATGAGCTTCCACTTTGATGGCCTTTAAACTATCTATCCATAGCTGTTAAAATGACTGCAAAGTTTGAAATCGTTTCTTGGCACAACTTAATTCTATAACCCAATTAAATCAGATGGTGTGAGTGGTTTCTTGAGCATTCTTGCTTGTATTCCTTACTGCTCTGTCTTCAGCTTTTCAAGTAAAGTTTGAGGAAACCTAAAGTTTCTCTCTCCTTTGTTATCATGGAATGCAGCTAAAACCTCTTTGTCATGAAAATGTATTTGATAAGCAGTTAATGGGTACAAAGATTTAAATAGAATGTTTAATTTGTCCATGACACACTTGAAATGTATTTTTGGAATATGCATCAGATTCCTATGAGTGTGGCTAGATTAGATTAACAAACCCTGCTGGGTCAGATGCTGAAACGTCTGCGCATCCTTGCTGTTGCTTTCCAGGGAGAGCCCTTTCCATGCACCTTGCATGTCCTTTTCGGTTGCTCTGTGTGTGTAGAATGAGGAAGCGTTCCAGGTGAGCCTCTCGGTATTGTTATAACAGAAGGTTGTGTGCATCCCTCTAGCTTGCATTAAATGGTCATGCTGAACAGAATGACCATCTGTCTGTGCTTTAAGTGCAGCCTAATCCCATTTCTCCTTCGATTCCTATGCTACTGCCCGCTGTTGGAAGCAGAACAGCAGGTCTGCCCACGTATGACAGTTCTGCGTTTCAGTTTCAGATACCAAGCCATATGATCCCAAGGCACTGTGGTTGTTTAGGTATTTTGTTATATCTAGGCAAACGCGTGAGCAGGTTCACTTTTGTGGTTCATTGCAGGGCAGGGAGCAACATTTGTTCCTGCCCAGTAATGTGCTGCCCTGTTTCCTGTCTGCTTGAAGCGCATCCAAGCTGGCGTGTTTTGGAAGATTCTTGACAGTTGTCATGAAGATATAAGCATATTACAGTGACAGGTGTCTGTCTAGGGCCATCTCATGCTATGTGTTTTTCTTCGTGTTACATGTAACAACTAAAACCTTACAATGATGAGCTTTAGTCCTTTTTCTTTAAAGAAGAATGTGTATGTCATGTTATAGGGTGACATCATTCTCATGCTTAACTAAAGGGGATACCACTGAGGTAGGGGAGGGGGTTGTCAGCAGTAATAAAGAGCCAAAAGTGTTCTTTCACTCTACTAGAAAACCTACACTAGCAGTAGATCCTCCCTGTTGTAGGTGTAACCAGTTATAATGTGGTTGTATCCTAATCCACGTTGGTAGCTGTGTGAAGTTGGATTTTATAACTTCCAGCTTTCGTGTTACAAAACTGGTTCATTCAGTGTTTGAATGCCACAGTTGGAGAAACAACTTGACATATTTTAAGAACTTTACTATGTTTAGATAGCTTCATGCAACACATATTTCAATACAAAGAAGAGAACGTTACATACATTTTTGGTGGTTCAACTAACTTTTACAGTACATCAAGGCAAATTTGGCTTTAGCTCTTTTTTTCTTTTCCCCCAGATAAGAGATAAGCAGTGGTATCAGGTTGACTGACACCAGGTGAAAAAAGGAGCTAGTATGAGAATGGAAGTGTAATTATTAATAATCCCAGGTTTGCCTATGTTTAATTGGGGCACAGTTTTTTCTTCTTCAGTCTTTATCGCTGGGGAAAATCATTGAGGGAATAGTTGTCTTCCTTGATTGTATTTGGGTATCACATCAAATTTGAACTCTTTTTCAGGAATTATGATGTATTTCTCTGTTCATCCAGCAGCTCGGGAACTGGGGAGTTTTTAATTGACAATATAGGATACAATTACAGTACTAAAGAGAGATTGGAGGGATGTTTCCCTGCATTAGTATTTTCTAATAGTTCAGTTTTAAATGTGTAACACTTATTTGAAGAGCTGCTAATGAAATACAGGTCTGGAGGCCAAATTGTGACCTTACTTCTCCCACTGAGTTCATGACATTCAGAAGCATCAGGATGGGTTTGTATTGCTACGTTTCCAGTTTTGAATTTCTATCAGAGAAGCTATTTATAAGTTAACCTGCTTTCTGTTACAAAACAGAACTTTTTTGAAACAGAAACTGCTTCATGCTAAACCCTTTTTTTATTTTTGTAAAATCAAGTTAAAATTATTTATTGCCAGACTTCTTTATTAAGGGATGACGAAGAATATTTGGGATAACAGAGAATGTACCTGTGCCAGTAGTTTTAAATATATATTTTATAATTAGAAGCAGGAAAGACCAGAGGAAGTCAAATCCTGGTTATTTAAAAATGATCACATACTCTTTGAAACCTGTGCACACTTAGGATTTTCAAATAGAAAGGGTTTGTGGAGTTTTGTTTTCTCATTAATGCACATGTGTATTCTGTCACATAGCATTAACAGGGCTACCCAAATAAATCCCCTGTTGTGTTGAGGGGATCTTATAGAGTATAAACCACCAATGGTATTTTTGCACAAGTGGAAATGCAAAAATGGCTCTTTACAGGTCTGAACATTTAAAGTGAGAATGCTGCATTAGGTGTTTATGGTGCATAGCCAGTAACACAAATTAAGGTACAGATTTCTCGTTATCCAAAGAAGCAGTGACATGTAGTAATTTGTACTATTGTTATTCCAAGTGTAAGGAAATATTAAATATGCAAGAAATCAACACTAGTCTATTATGAAATTATCTAGATGCAAATTAACACAGTATGCACTTATTAAATTTTAAGGACAAGTACATAAATTCTCTGGGTAAATGAAATGAAGCAATTTTATTGTGTCCTTAAGGTTGACACAAGCCATTGGAAGCAGAAATCTTATCCTTGGTCATACTTTGTGCAAATAAATGTATAAAATATCATCTCCTAAAAATGTATGAGTAACTTAGTGCAGTGATTGATAGGATGATGAATGTAAAGATATCAAAGAACAGTTTGACTAACTGAAACACGTAAGCTTATTACAAGAGATAGTGGAAAAATACATTTTGGGTCATTGTGTTTTGAGGGACAGGAGTTTCATTAATGTTCCATGTAACACTTGTGTAAAATGGGACTTGTAAGTCTGGCAAGTGCCTATATTGAATCCAAATTCTTCTCTGTTTCCCTGCCAAACATCTCAGTGCATAGTGCCTTAGGTGTCATATTCTTTGCCATGCTGAGGACCCTCCCATTTCCCAATCCCTAGTATGCCTTCCACTCCCAGAACTGTGACCTCTGAAATAAGTTGTTGTGGCAGTGTTAGTTTTCCAGGGTCTCTGTGTCATGACCCTTTCCCTTGTTTCTTTTGCTGTTATTTTCATGGTCTTGTACCTGCAAGACCTAATACTGCTTTTACAGCAGTTTCTCATGGGAAGCAGTTGCTACTCCCATAAGAATCATCCCTTGTTTCTCTGCCTTTTCTTACTCATTATTTTGAGCATTTGTTTGGAGTAGAGAAGGAACAAAAATTTGTGCAGAATACGGAAAATATTCAAAATAGGTATTTGAATATTTGTTCAACATTACCTAGACAGTGCTACTTGTCACTAAACACATTGAGGATGCTTCAGTCCTACTAAAAACATCATAAATACCAGCTACCAACAGGAACTTTGAGAGGCGTGTAGTCCTGGGGAGAAATCATGGTTGTGTTTATATCACCATTCTGCTCTGGAGTAAGTAGCCTGAGGCAGATAATGTCCAGGGAGTTCATCGCTGCTCTTCTCTGCTCATCACTGGGGAGAGTTTCTCCCCCACCCCCTTTTTTTCTCTCTCCCCCCTCCTCTCTTCCATTTGTAATCTAGGTAGCTTTGAACCGTTTGAACTTTGAATGTATGCCATGAGCTATGGACTCTGTTGTGCTTCTATCTCAGCATCTTTCACACTACGTTGTTTTCCATATGTTTGTGAGAACAAAGTAAGAAATAGAGAACACTTTTTTATGGAAGCTTGGCCTAAATTCAGGACCTCCTGTCTTGGGTGTTCCTGCACACATAATGAGTACATTTACCAGACGCTCTGCACTACTATTCAGAAGTACATGAGAAGCATTTTTACTACAGGCTTGCTTGGGTATTAGAGTTTTGCAGCCATGACGCTGTTGAGAACATGGCCTGGGGAAAAGCTCTGCACTTAGCCGCATGCCTTCTGGTACCCAGAGTAACCTGAGTTTCTCCACTTCGAACTGGAGTGTGGACATTAACAGTAGTCATCAGGAGTTCCACTTCTTAGGGTCCACTGGTTTGAATAAAAATTACAAGAATTCTACATGAAATGCTATTCCAAAGCATACAAATGGCAAAGCAAGAACCCAGCTCTCAAATCCCACACCTATGTTCAGCCTACTGGTCTATAGTGCTGTAACTTAATTGTGCTACAGGACTTTGCATCCAGCCAGATTTACATAGTATTCTGTGCTTGGGAACTTTTCATCCTGTTGCATAGAAACCTGTTTACAAAGAAGCTACATGAGCTTTAGCACAATTAATCTGATAGATGTTTGGTTGGAGTTAAATTACTAGTTTAGCTCAAATGAATATACTTTTTTTTTCCAGCTTTATTGAAAGCACACGATGCAGGGCTGCTAGTTATCTTACAGCGAAATCCCTGTCAGTTTGATCTCTCTGATTTGGGGTCGTCTTATCCTAATTCCAGATTTCTGTATGCCTTTAAAATACGTTTAGAGTTAAATATAGAGCAGGGTCATGATCAGGTTTAGCTAGTCTTTAACAAGATTTTCTAAAAGGTTTTTCAAAAGTCTGGAATGGTCAGATGTAGCTCAATAATTCTGCTTTTCCCTGAGATTAATAAAACTAGCTCTTAAAAAAATCTGATGCAATCTAATCTTTTGATGTCCCTTAACTCCAAAGAAAATGGAATCTTTCCAGAGCAAGGTCCAAAGAAACTCCAGAAAGAATTTGGCAGAGCTTTGAAAATAACCAGCTGGTTGTGAAGCAGCAGGCTTCTACTACAGACAGTGCTGTGAAACTAATAATAGCATGGAAAGAATGGCTGGCTGGCTTATGCTTTCATAGTATCTGTCTGAGTATATCTCCTTTATCCAGTGCCTAAGTATTTCAGCTCGGAGACCACCAGCATAAATCATCCTTTTTAGGAATGCAAGGTGTACATGCATACCTTGTAACATGCTCTTCACACTAAATCATCCTAACTACCACAGCTTTAGCTGACTGGCTTCTGACACATAGCATATAATAACATAGTATTCTTGTTAAAAAAAGGAAGCTACTTTTCTTTTCTCTAAAAGATGGAAAACTATATAGTTTATAAAATGACAGTTTCATTGAGTTTGCTTATAAAATTATATGCTTTGCTTTGAATGTCTGCTCTGGTGGTACTTGGGTTCAGGCAGGACACAGACATATAGGAAGACTTATTTAAGACCTCAAAGGTTTATATTGATGTTGAATATTTCAGTCTTTGATGCATTACCCATGTGAAACAGGTTACTGCTAAATGCTATTTCACAGACTGGCTCTTCCAGCCTCAGAGAGACTTGAGAGTATGTGTACACCATGTAATATTAACACTGTGGAGACAGAGGTCTGTCCTGAAATAGGTCAGAAGTCTGTATGATACAGACATTATTAGGTCTTGACTGTCCAATAAGGAACACTGATAAGTATTCCAGAAGGGTGGAACTGCACCCATTTTTAATTGGTCCTACTTATTACAAAACTAGCTGAGTTTGTTTGTGCGGTGCTCGGCTGTATCACCTGGCCCATTATACCTGTAATATTCAGCATGTTACCAGATTCTAACCAGGGTCCCAGCAGAAGACAACAGGAGGGGATGAGAGACAATCTATTACAAGTGTAAAACCATTACTATGTTATGTTATGTTATACAAGTGCTTTGAATGACAGGCACTGTGCTTATAAACAGGTGCCAGAAGTCTCAGCTTCAACATCTTGGCTCTTCTACTATATAAACAGTGCCACAAGTCACACTCCAGGTACAAAATCCAAGATTTTCTGTTCATTGCAGGAATATAAATTGGAAGAGCTGCTAAGCCAAGTGCTTGAAAACTAAGCAGGTATTTTGATAAATTGAAGCCATGAGGAGAAAAGGTTTCCTGATGTGACTGCTCAATACGGAGAAATTGTGAGCAGACTAGCACAGATTTTAAAATGCTTTGAAATAAGCAACTGAATAATAAGTGGATAAGGAACTAAAGAGATGCAAGAGAAGAAAACATGAGAATGAGCAACTGAATAATAAATAAGGCATGGAAGAGACCTAAAGAAAAAAAAAGTGAACTCAAGGAAAAAGAGAGGAGTTTGTAAACTAGAGAGCATGGAAATAGGAGCAAGATCTCATTTCTCACAGAGCTAGAGGGCACCAGACTAAAAAAACCCTACTGTCAGGCTTTCAAACCAAGGTGCCCAGAGTACGATATCTAAACCTAAATATCAGTGCTAAGATCAGTGGTCTGATTTCACAAGCAGCACAGGTCTTGCTGGTCCAAGTAGATGCAGCACTGCAGACACTCACACATGTAGTCTCAGAGGCTGTGAATTGAGATATGGGATATTTGCACTGTTTATTGCAATGCTTAACTGCTCTGCTTTATTCATCCAGCTGGAACCAACGGGTCCTCTGCTGCAATACAGTAGCAGGCATAATAAAAATTCTCTACTCGGTCCCATTGATTTTATATGTAATTAAGATCCTGGTTTTCGAAATATGCATGGCTTTACATATTTGTTCCTAGCTTACTGGTTTTCTCTGCAACTGAGTTACAGTTTTTTGTTTTCTATTACTCAGAGAAAAGAAGACAGCAAATTTTAAAATCTTTGTGATACAAAGAGACTGAATGTTTTAGGTGGGGCAGACGTTATGCTTGCATTAATACATTGTTTGTACTTCTGAACTCTGGAATTCCCACTTCTGGATTTTTCTATCCTTTCCAAACAGCTTCCAGGTTTGCCTTGTATCAGGGAATATTGTGTCATACAAAATGACAAGTGTTGAGGTCTCCAGCCAATTATTTGAAGTTTCAAATGCTTTAAAGCTGATCAGTGAAAACAGTTTTTCTTGTACATAAAAGACTTGCTGGACTTCCATGAAAACAGATGTGTTCCAGACATGTTGCAGACAGACTCCACAGGAGCTCAGGGCATCAGCTACTGTTCACAGGTCTTATGGTGCCTTCGCTCTTGCACGTGACATGGAATCAGCTCTTCATCTCGGTTCAGCTTTGTACCTGATGTGGCGGTGCACATAGAGAGAGAGCTGCAGATACATGCACAGCTCTGTAACTAGAGGTTCTGGGGTGATTTTAGCAAACAGATAGAGCCATATATTTGAAAGGAAATGTATGTAATGCAGTTTGACCACTTATATTCCAAGTCATCAGGTTTCACTTGAACACAAGGATTACTTTGTTAACTTAAAAGAGGCCTCCTACTGCCAAATGCTTTATCCTTTTTTGTGACAGACAAAATAGAGCTGACTTTTACAATATGATTGTGTAAATACAAGTTTAATGGATGGAGAGATAAGAGGGATGTGCTTCACTTGAGAGAGGCAACAATATGCTTATTGATATAAAACAGAGGGTGGAACGGTGTTTGATAATAAATGTGACAGTGATTAAGGTTCGATGGTAAGGTAATCTTCATTAATTAGTGCATAGAGAACAGTTAGATGAAGCTGTCAGGGAGACTGTTCCATTGAGTCACGAGGTTCAGAAAGGACCGCCTTGCTTTCTAAACTCCTCCTTAGAGAGGAGCTTAGGTGTGGATAGATCCAGTCTTAGTCTTGGACTTGGTCAACAGTTTCTGTTTAGTGTACTTATTCCCAGTTCACTTACTGAGGGTCGGTTGTGGATTTGTTGCAGCAAGGATTCTCTCAACCTTGAGGAGTTGAGAGGCACCCCTTTCAAGGGGAGATCCTGCCGTGCAGCCCACTGTCATTTCAGGAGAGCTCAAATAGCTCTTAGGCTGCTCAGTATTTATGGAGAAAGATGATTGGCTCATAGTCATATTTACATACCACCTGCAGGTGCCAGTGGACACTGACCAGCACTCTGTCCAAGTGGGCACATTAGCATAGATAGCCCTTGGCTATTGTGGTGTTGGCAGTCTTCCGAAAGTCACCATGAAGTGGTGGAAGACATCATGACCATCACCAATGGTTATTGATTAATCCAGATTTATGGGAAAAGTCAGGCAAAGGTGGGGGCAGCAGGGGAAGCATACCATCACAAAAAGGCAGAATTTTAAAAGATATTAAATACCCATGCCATCCATCACTACTGATTTAGAATAGTTAAAAATAATTAGCATAAGGATCGCTAATCTTGCTTTGCAGAATAGTGAAGGAAAGTGCTTTTACATATGCATATTGTATAAAGTTGTCAGGGAAATTAAAACACATAGGGAAATACATTTATTCACTGTACAAATGCTCCAGCAGCCCAAAGACAGAATTGTTTTAAGAAATTTTTGTTCATTTCTTCAGTCAGAAGTACGAGAGAAAATATTTACTGAGGTTTCACCCAACTGAACTTGTTTTTTCCACATTTGTTACTCTCTATATTTACAAATACACCAGCAAAAATGTTAGGCAGATGGAAGTGGCAGGAAGCCAGACAGGAATGAAGCTGCACAAAGTTCTAGGAAGAGGCACCAGGATTAAGCAGCTGTAATGATAGCACTATTTGTCTTGTTCCACTAGGATCCTTAGTCAAAATAAAACATGTTTTTCCCTTGATCCTTCATTGTTACTGCATGAACACATACATATGCAGCAGTTAAACGGTGCAAAAGTAGCACAGAGCACATTTCCTCCTCCTAATCTTTAATTGTGAGTAATGAAGAATATAAAATAATGTGCATGTAAAACTGGGAAACATCTTTATAAATTTCCATTCCCATGAAAAGCAAAAGCAAAGTTGTAAGTATGTGCTTTGCAGTGGTGTATCTTCAATGTCTTTCCTTTCTTTGAGATGCAGCTTCTTTGTAGCAAAGATATTTTTACCACCTTGCAATGTACTCTGGCAACAAAAGCTTGAAAGAAACACTGCTGGACTTCAGTAGAGCTTTTGATATGCTATCACCTGGGAAGTCATGTAGATGGAATAGAATGAGGACCAGGAGGAGAAATATAGTGTGACTGAATGGCTGCTTGGAGAACAGATGACGAGGTGTAGGGAGGGGAACTTACTCAACTGGAGGAGTTCCTTAAAGGTCTGTGTTGGAGTGGTCAAAAGAAGTAATAAAGTGGTATGGTGATGACATTGCCTGGGGAACAGAAAAAGAAAGCTGGAAGGCATTATTAGGATAATACACACACACACACAAATAAAATATAATTTAGGGAAATCATAGAAAGAAAAAGAAGTTTAATAACACTAGTTATTAATGCTCATTCAAGGTTTAATCACAAGCTCTTCAACTGTACAACAAACAGTTCTGCAAATTGGAGGCTCTCATTATTCAGATAATACACTCATTATCAATCATATATTTATGCATCCCATGTGACTGGGAGCCATGATTGTGCCAAGAGCATGAACAAACCCACTGTGACCTTAGTGTGTGTCACATGAGTAGGCGTATGGAACTGAAACTATCAGTGTTCAAAGCGCTCTGAAGTTCTTCCCTGAAATCCTGGAATACTGGCTTCAGACTGGTGGGAAGAAGAGCTGTGGTATCCAAAAGTGGTCACAGAAATGTTAGGAGCAGGCAGGAGTGGTAGTGCCACGAGGAGCTGGTGCCCACAAAGCACAGCAGAGCTGTGCTATCAAGTTTTTGATAGCTATATAGAAAGCAAGCTCTGCCCTGGAAGCCACGCAGTGCCCAAGCGTGGCAATGTGCCTGTCCCCATTCGCTTGGGCTCTCTGCAGGTCTATTAACTAGCAGATATTTGAAAGAACTGATGAAATTAACGGTCAGTGTTGGTACAAGAACAAGTAAGTATTAAACTGCAGGTAAATAATTTTAGTCTGGAAATAAGATGGTTTCTAGCCCTGATAAATGTTATCTGAAGTTCTGAGGGACAATCTCTCCACCAGGAGCTGGGAGATTCAACACTGGATGCTGTTTAAAGACGGATTTGATAGGTTTAAGGAAAAGACTATGTTTAATATTTACCAGCAGCATAGGGGATTGAATCAAATGCTGCAGATTCTTTCCCAGTCATATTGTAGTGAAACTTCCTTGTTATTTCCTAGGTACTGATATTATGCTTCCACTTTTTTTTCCACTCAACTTGAGGGTTTTTTAATAATGCTTGGTTCAAGATTCACCACGCTTTCTCTCTTTCTGTGCACACCATAGCATTTACATAACGCGACTATTGATATGTGTCTCCTAAGTAGATACAGCATAAAGCTCCTCCCTTCTTGCCTGTGCCCCAGTACTTGCTCTCAGCATCATGATAAAGTGAAGTGGGGTCTGTTCTACTGCCTTCCTCTGGGTAATGAGGAAATTATTTGGGTTTTGGGGTTTTTTTCCTACTCCCTCTACTAATGAAAAAAACCCTCCTCTTAATGTACATTTTTATATTAAAAGTAGGACCACGATGCATAGAAGGTGCCCCACTCAAATCCTGTCACAGGATACGTATCCAACCAGGTTAAAAAGATGTAAATGTAAGGCTCTAGTTCACCCTTTAAGTCGTCATGGAAAGTCAAGGTGGTGGTGAGTAGGATGTTAACTACATGGATTTGTTTAAAAAATTAGTTTCTGCTAGATCATTGTGATAAGGTTTAATGCTCTGGTGTGAAGGTGACCCAAGGATTTTCCTCTTCTTGATTTGCTCTAGAAGGAGCAAAATTCCAACCCCCAAATTCCAACCTCCTCCCTGCACCATGTGGAACTTTTTGCAATGCTGATCCCTGTACAGAGGGATCAGCAAGTGATCATCGCGTCCTGTCAGACACCATTCTGTGTTTTCCAAGACATTCAGCTCAGGTCAATGCTTTACTTAAAGGTTTAAATAAAAATAACTACTTTATGTGACTAAAATAATGTTAATGAATGGCTTGGTGTAGTATTAAGCAGTGACTCCGTAGGCAACACATCTTGGTTTCAGTTGCTTTCTAGTGTAGTTTTGGTTAACATTGCTCGTTTGCTGGTGCAGCGTACTCTTGCCTTTCAGGGTTGAACCTGTTGTGCCTATTAAACATCCATTGGTACAGTTTTGTGTGTTGTAAAGGCCCTTGAAACTGAATTTGATGTAGTTAAGAATAATCTCAATTCTTTCAAACCCCTTGTGTGCAATTTAAGGAAACATTGATATCTGCTAAAAATTTAGAGGAGAAAGGAAGCGGATTTACAATCCCTGGGAGAAGGTTGTAAACTCTTACTGGGGTGCTTATAAAAGGACATTATCACATTTGAAAAGCCGAGGCAGCGGAAAACAGCCTTCAGAGCTGTAACCTTCAGGGCTGCTTTTTCTCCTTGAGGAAACCAGCTTTCTGTAACCCACTTTTTTTTAATGCAAGGAACTTTTTTTCTTTCTTGTTTCAGCTTCTCAAATTATCATTTTGGGTATGATGGTGCAGAACAGCAGACGCTAGTAGCTGTGCAAACAGTAATCCTAACCTTGCATTGATTGGCATCCAGTGATATCAAGTTTTTGATAGCTATATAGAAAGAACTAAAGAGACCTTTAACAGCTCGTAAATGCTTTATGGTTTTAGGCTAGGGTAGTTCAGTGTGTGTGAGCCTCAGCTGTTACATTGCCTGCTCTAAGTGAAATTAATTGTCAATCTCAGGCTAGTCTTTGCTGGCCTTACTGCCACATTTCTAAAAGGGAAATCATCATGCTTCCTGCTTTTTTTTTGGTGATGACAGAAGAATTGCTGGGCAGGAATGAGAAATGGAGGCCGAGCCGTTCAGTGGTCTTGCTTGTCCAAGCTGTGAGTGCTGGTAACGAGGCCCAAATCAGGTAGGACAGAAGGGATAGTTGTACTATATCACTGCTTTAGCAAGCGATGACATACTATCTATATTATATAGAGGGAATGGCTAATAATAGTAATATTCATACAGAATAGATTCATATGAGGGAAAGAAAAAGCGGTGTTATCTGTGTACCTACCTGTTTCTGAGTATTAGTGGCCTTTACTCTCCCTCTTATCTTGGTACCTTAAGTACCCACTTTTAGGCATTCATCTCATTGTCATGAGGTATTTTATCTTTATTCCCAAAAGGTATCAGAAATGTATCTGACAGATTATCTGTGAAGATTATGCTGAGGATAGTCCTTCCTGTTACAATATTAAAAAAAAGAGAGGAAAATGGATGTAGCTTCAAAACTGTTAGTGACTTGTGTAGCTGCCTGTGCTTCCAGTTTAGAAATCCAAAAGAATCCTGTGGAAAAAACCCCAAAACTCTTAATTATTATATAAGATTCTTGTCAATAACCTGAAATGGGTGTAGAATTATTAACTGAACAACAAAGAATATAAGCATTTGCTAGTAAAATATTAATCTTTAGCTTGCTCACCACTGTCAGACATACAGTAAAGGATGCCTGCCCCGATAGCTCACTCTCTGCGTGATATGGCATCATTAAATTATTTGACTAAATCAGTTAACATGATAATATAAAGGATTCTCATTAATACCTGTCGATCATATTTAGGAAGAAGCCTAAGATTGGAAAATTTTATGCATGAGCCAGAAAAGGAATATACTCAGACGAGTAATTAAAATATCTTTTCCATTCCAGTGGTCTAATATTGAAATTCCAGCTGTGTGAAAGGCTTCTATCACTTTGTATCTCTGGCTTGAAAGAGATGAAATTTTTTTATGTTCGAAAAATAATAGGCTTTCCCTGAGGAAAGCCAGTCTTTCGTCTGTATGGTTTTCCCCTGGTGCTTCAGTTCTTTATAATCTTCAATTCTGTAAAAGTTAATATTGTCTATTAGTTTAATTTGCACCAGATAAATGGTAATTCTTTTATAAACCACTTAAAGCAAAGCTATCCAAATGTAACTGAAGGTATTATATCTTGGAAATACTTGAAGTTAACAGCCTATTCTGTACCTGAAATGAAATGTCCCTTATCGATGCTCACCGCTGTTTATGTTTGCCAGCCAATTCTTATTACAAATGTAGTCTACTTACCAGCAGAGAAAATATAAATATTTGAACATAAGTGTCTTGTGATTCATATTGCAATAAACCTTTTGATAGGGAGGATTTACTGTACTAGATTTATGAATTAGCAATTCTTTTTCAAGAGAATTGACCCCTTTTTTTACTTTGAATTATTTGCATAAGGATTTTTTTTTTGTTGTATACCTCCACCAGTTTTTCATTGCTCTCTAATTCTAGGTGATCCCTGATCTGTGGGTTTCTTTTTCATTCACAAATTAAAACCTTTTGCTACATTTATGAAAATAAGATGATTTTGCAATGTTCCATAGAAATGTATTCATGCCATTTTAGCTAATTTTTTTTATTTCATTTTTGAAAATTGAGAATTTTAGGCAGGCCCTTTAATACGTAGAAATACATTTTGACAGAATACTTGCACATATTGATGCTTTTAAATGTTTGGCCTTCCAAAAGTACCTTAGCTACTATTAAGAGATGCTATTTTTTGGGGTGTGCAGGAGTGTTTTTGACAAAAGTACAACTTGATCTCACCAGTCTGAATTTTTTTAGACAGTTACTTTCATGAGAAAGAGCAAAAAGATCAATCCAGAGGTTCAGTAGATACAAATCTATGCAGCTACTGTTGCATTGTCTAACATGTGGCAAGGTCTGTAGAGTAGCATAGAAGTAACGCGGGTCCAACTCCTATTTTCTACCACATGGAAGTGTCTGTCTGCATGAAAAGCTCCCCATAAACTTCAGAATTTATTTAGTGTTGGCAATGAACTAAACTGAGAACTTCCAAATTGCAATTATTATACTTCTGTGGTAAGAGGTTTTGGGGTACAGCATTCTCATTCAGGTGGAAGAAATAAGATGCTTCTAGGAAGCCGTGGGCAATATTTAGGGGCAGGTCAAGGGGTGTGAAAGGATAATCTAATTTCTCTACTCGTGGTTTAGCAGCATACCTTGGGACGCTTCAGTTGGTGTAAGGCCAGGCCTGTGTGCCTACACCTTCTCCTGTATGCACACAAAGCTGGCTCAGGAGAAAACGTCTCCCCTGATTTCTTCAGCTCTGGCATCTTCTATTCTAAGGAGTCTTTACTTTTTTCCATAATAGAATTTTTATCAACCCAGAGCTTTTCAAACTATAGGAATCTGTAGACTGAGACCTTTAGCTTTTATGTTTATGAACGCTGCTTAAAATAAAAATAGCATTTGTAATCCTCATGTTCTAATTGAAGCTGTATCTTTTAGGGAAGATGCTACTGATTTGCAGATCAGTTTTACCAATGATATGAGATACACATTTATTTTGTTCTCTGGATTAGCATGAGTAATTCCATACACACTGCATTTATGCAATAGCCCTGCAGGGCACGGACTTGTCGGTTGCACGCTTGTAATGCCAGAGTGAACTGGAGTATTGACACTGAAAAGGAGTTCTAATAGGTGCCACACCACATTAAATTACATTTGATGGCTAAATAATTTTCATTGAAATTAAAGCTGAAAATTAAATGAATAGGCAGTCTATCAGTGTATTTTTAGACAGAAATGTCAGCAGTTTTGCCTACTGTTTTGCTTTTGTTGTATGATATAGAGGAGGTCTTTAAGGGAAAACGTAGTATCATGCATTTGAGTTTCTCGAGAGAAACAGCTGAAGTTTGACGTGTGTATATTTTTGAGATATGATCATTGGAAGTAAGCATCTCTGCTGACATACCTGCAACACTTGGAGTTGCCACAAATAATTCCAGTTTTCAGTGAACAGAATCCTCCATTCCGAGCGTGTTTCATACATGAAGAAGAATCAGTTTGGTTGTAAAGATGTCTGAATTGCAACACAAATGTACTGATAAAATGGGTACCCCAGGTAACCTGACCCATTTTATGCATTTATAAATATATCTCTTACTTTCAGTATATATAAGGAATTGCACTTTTTTGGTCGTCTTCTCAAGAAGTCCACACTGTAGCTGTATTTATTTGAGATGGACTCAAAGCAGGACAAAATCCCGGATACATGGCCTGCAGTGATGCTCAGGATCTGAATCATGTAAATGGTTTTCTGCTTAGCTATAAAGTGAACTGAGTGAAAGTCTTGGGCCTGAAATGAAAAAGGCTTATATTGTGCCTTTAACTCATGACTCCTGATCTATTTCCATCGTCTTTTTTTAATTAAAGATCTGGATCTTTCACACACGTGGTATGTATCCCATATATGAAAACACTGAGTGACTTTCTGTAAAAAGTCTGATCTGGAAATATGTATCATGATTTACTCTACTAAAGTGCTGTATTCCCCACATTTAAATTGTATGATTCAACAGCTATATTTGGACAGTTGAAAACACAAACACAAGTAGATATTTCATAGTGAAAACAGTCAAAATGCACCCGTGTGTTTCAATTTGTAGCTTTTTTAATATGAAAAAACTGAACTAATTGTAAGCTATGCTACTTTTGTTTGCATTCCCTCTACACGCGATGCGTATTGTACCATAATGGCTCTTTATTAACATTCTGGTGAAAGGATAGGGTTTGCCTTGGCTGCTCTTTTTACATGATTGATGGTTTTACACCTGTTGGAACATACAACTGGGGAGGATGCTGAGCAGGTGTGACCACTGCAAACTCCCTGTGTCCTAGATACCAAAGCATCCCTATGCTCTCACCTCATTGACATGGTGATTCTTCTTGCATCAGAGCGCAGCTGCCATTGTCGGAGCCTTTTCTATCCAAACCTGGCTGTGTTGAAAAGCATAGCATCTATGGTTTTGACCTTTGATAAGTGTATTCTTATAGAAATAGAAAGTGAACTAGAATTGGAATCTCCTTTCTCCTCAGAAAAAAAATAATGTTCTATTTACAATCTCTAAAATTGTGTTCTTGTTTTCATAACCCTGAGAAAATATATGATATTTCTTCCTTATCACTGGATTTCTTGATACACTTGACATATACCTTCCTATACCTTATGGCATACCTTGACTCCCATGGGATATTCTAATTCAGACTGAACTTTAGTTCTCTCAGCTGTCCATTGTCATTGTCTTTTCTACCTCTTTGTCTTTAGTCTCTCCCAGGGTGAAGTGTCAACTGTTCTGACTTGTGGTTAGCTATTCTAAATGCTTTTTCTTCTCTTATTCAGTTATTTTCATCGCCACTGTATTATGTCCCTCCAGGGAACACCTGATGCTTTGGGCACAGTGCTTTGCATGTGAATTAGACTGTTCTGTTCTGTATGAATTTTTGTAATGTGTTTACTACCTCAGGATCTGAGCACTTTCCAGACGTACATTAAGTAACCAAATCTGTCACAGGTTATTTGCTTCCTTATTCTCTCCTTAGATTTGCAGTGGAATATTTTCCTCTCGTATGTTTTTTCTGTTGTTATTTTTAAAATGTGAGACCTATTTATTTGTGCTACAGAAAGAGAGATGAAAGTGTTGAGCTCTTGGTTCCCAGGGATATTCATCCCAAAGTCAATTCCCAAATAAATAGCCTAGCTTTCACAAAGGCAGAGCGGTGACTTTTTTTTTAGCAAAATGCTACTAATTACAATTGCTGCTGATATAGAAATATATCTTTTGGCTACTCAGAGAGTGATTTTAACCATGAAATTCACAGCATTTTACTGAGAAACCTTAAGGAAAGTAAAACTTCTAACTTCCTATCCAGCAATGTCTTTAAAAATATTTTCTGGAATGTCACATCTAATTTCTGTTATAGGTAATGTCACAATACTGCTCAGAAATGGATAAGTTTTGTTTCGTAATAGACATTTCTCTTTTCTTGACTTCTCTAATGAATTTAGTAGCAGTTTTCTTTTTTAAATACAATTACATATGCAGGTTATGCTTTATTTGCTTTTGTGTTATCATCAGATGTACTGTATTGGCTTCATCATGGTCTTATATTTATGTGCAGTGGTGCTGCCAAACGTGATGTACTTGAAATGTCAAATGCCTATAATGAAAGCACAGATGAATGCTAGAAACTAAAATAAATATTTATTTTTTTCTGAACATGATGCATTATTTGTTTTACAGATTTTTCAGGTAAAATTTTACAGGAGGACTAATCCATTCATAGCTCTCAGAGAATTGAGTCAGCACCGGGTTTGCATTCGTTATCTGATAAGGCCTGTTGATGGTATCATCTCTCTCCATTCCGTGAATAGTGAACACCGAGGCTCTTCCTGCTCAGAACAGCTTATTACTGTTAGATTGGCTTCTAAACCAAGCTAATGCAGGTCACAAAGTGTGGTAAATTGGCAGCTGCTCTAACTGATGAAAAAAATAATTGCAGTGTGAGGCAGGAGAAGTTCTAAAGTAATTTTTCCTTAGCAGAAAATAGGTATTATCAAATACAGAGAAAGCTATGTTAAAATAACCTTGAATTTTTGCCTTGAAGCCAAAAACAGCTGGAATTTTCATTACTGGTAATGGCTACATATGAACAGTTGCATAATGAAACTCTAACATCTCAAAAAGTTTCTTGCACATTCTCCACCCAATTCAAAGGTGTTATTTTTCTGGGAAGGAAGTCTGCATAGCTAGGGCTTTCTTTCACACCCTTCAGAGAAGTGTCCTTGAGACCTTTCTAATGCTTTGATGTGGGCTGGACTGGTAAGGCTGTGGATCTGAACTTGGCACATAAACGTTTTACTTTAAGAATTCAAAATCAGGTCATTGTAATTTCCAAAGAGCTAACATTGAGATCTCACCATTAACTATAAGCATTTTTTTACAAGCTTTTTTTTTTTTAAATTAGGTCTTTTTGAATATTTTTCTCAAATTGTCATATGTAGTCAATAAAAGGTCTACTGCCAAATGGACAAGATTTGCTACTTATAGAATGAAATAGGAAGATATAGTGAATTAATTCATGCTGCTTTATGTCATGAAGATCAGAGGCTTTTGGAGGGAAAGTGTGAATAGGGTCAGAAAGGGTTAAAGAAATATATTGCCAACAGGTAGAAGACCTTATATAATCTGAGGAGCAAACTTCCTTGGTTTCTTCCATCTCTGTGATTTTTAAGTGACCTAATATGAATTGTAAATGGTTAGATGATTGCTAGGCAGCAAACTCTTATTGCGTATTCTTCTAGCCTTTTAAAATGCCTGCAGATTGTTTTAACACAAACTTCAGTATAATTTCCTTCCTACAAGACGTACCATTTTGCACAAGCAGAAGGAGTACTTTCAAAAACTGAGCTAAATATCTGATGCAGCTTAAGGATAGACCCTGAAGCAGAACATAATATTTGCATAAGAAATGACTGACTTATCACATAAATTTTCCTGTGTAATTTGCTAGCTTGCCTCCAAGGGGCATGTAAACCTGAAAGAGAGAGAAGTCAAATGTAAAAGAGGTATTTCTGCTTCAAAAGAGCAGTCTTATCTGAGGGGTTAGTATGTTGTATCCTGATAGGAAGGGGTTTGTCTCTCTGGGATACGTGGAAAATTTTGTAGGCAACTTGTGCAACTTCTTAGTTGATATATTGAAGATGTATTCTGTGTATGTTATACTGCAAAGTTATGGTATCTTTATATGTCCTTATGCTTCTTAGAAAATGAATTGCAACATCAAAAGTATTAAAGATGACAAAAGTATTTCTATACAGCTGAATTGCTAGGAACTGGCAATGGTTTATCAGAATATTGTATCCCATTTAAATGCAGTATAAAAAAGAAGCTACTTTTAAAAGGGAGGAAGGACTGATATATACTCAAGGTAAAACTGTGAATTAACTACAGTCATCCAAATCATTCTAGGTTCATACAATGAAAGATTGAAGAGAAGTGGTGACTGGCTGATACTGAGCATGCACATAAACAGATTACTTGGACTGGAAAATATAACTCTAATTTAATACCAGCAATGAAAGGCAAGTGTAAAAGGGGTGATCTGGGAGAGTGTGATACCAAACATCACTGCTTTAAATATTTAGTCTTATAAATGCTGCTGGTTGGTGGCCAGGAAAATTGGAAAGTATCTTTCCACTCAGTATATTTTATTAATCATACAGGTTTTTCAAGAGGAACATAGTCCTATGCTATTGGTGAACATGATGCCTCTTCTGCTTTTGGCAGTCAGGAGGTTTTGTGCTTGTAAGCCAATGTCTATCTGAAATCAGTAAAAAAGGACATTAAATTCAGTGGGCAGCAGATCAGATTCTACTCATTTACCATGAGACATTTTATCATTGATTCTCATCTGCTTCTCTCAGTCAATAAACTACACATGACACTATCTGAAATGTCCCTTTTTGCTGAGGTCAAGTGCCGTCCACATGTCATCAAGTTCATGACATGAATGGCTCAGAGATGTTTGCTGGAGAAAGGTCTTGATCATCTGGGGTGTAAATTAAGGAGCCTTGAGGTTAAAAAACACAAAGGAAGGTTTCTTTAGGAATTCGTTTTTAAATTGATACTTATTAAATTCAGTGAAACAAACCCAGCGTGCATCACGGATCCATTTGCCTGTGCAGTGTGCGTAATTCTTCCCATTTATCCAAACCAATGAAAGTCAGGAAGATGCTCTTTCTGTAGGATTGCCTAAAGTCATACGCTGTAGAAAACTTACACAACCATCAGCACCTATCTTGTGGCTACAATCTATTTGTAAGGTTCAGACTGTGTGTTCTACTTGTTTGGCATTTGTGCAGAACTCTGTGTGAACTTTAGAGTCCGTGAATTGCTCAACGTGTTCCCAATTGCCTCAGTGGAGTCAGTGGGTTTTCCCCCAACAACACAGACAGGAAAATGTAGCTCTGGAAGTATCTTCAAAAGGCAACTGACAGTCTGGGTTTGTACAGTTGTGCTCAAACTGTGGTGCTCGATGAAGAGAGGTTCTGTTGAAAAACTGGGAAGAGTCTTTCTGGACAGGCTTTTGAGAGCCGTGCCCTGCTGGTCTCTGCTGGAAGATGCATTTTGCATATCTTACAATAGCAGCATTTTCTACCGATGCCAGAACTAATGTAGTCATTCATCATTCATGGAAATGTAACGCCTTTGTAAGGCCAAGTGGTACACAGACAATGACACCGGCCTCATTGCAATGCAGGACACTTGGATATCCTAACCATACGGAAATATCTGTGACGGCAGATGGCCACCCCCAGCTCCTTTTCAAAGAAGCATTTGGTCATTTGCATGTCAGAATGTGTTTCACCAGGCTGTAGTGCTGTGAAATGGTGCAATGTAATGTTGTTTCTGCCATTAGGTTGGCCATGAAATTTCAGTGCTACCAATGTATTCTGAGGCAAAATGACCCACAAACAACTAAGAATAGACTCCACCTTATTAAATGAGTGATAAAATTGAGCAGTATAATTACCAAAAAAGTTGTGAGAGATTCAGGTGAAGGTTAAGAAACACTGCACTAATTTAGCAGTACAATTACATAAATCATAAATTCAGCTTTTGGAAACATTTAAGTGAAATAATAGAGCAGTATTGCAGATGGCAGTTAACAAGTCAGTCCTGTTTTTGTGATTGAGAGGAATATCTGCAAAATCTGAAGCAGCAGTAGTACTGGTATTAAGGTTGAGAATATAGTTTGAGTGCAGCTGAAACAAACTCTGAAACAAAGCTTTGTTGTTCCAGCAGAATATACAAGCAGAGATTACAAAGTCAGAGTTACAAAGATCACACTGGTGTCACCACAATATATACTTTATAGTATCAAAGCAGAACTCACATCTGGCTGCCATGCCAAAGGTTGCTTTGCTTTGTTTGCTTTGCTTCAGAAGCTTCTTTCTTTTTCCTTTGATGCACGAGGTGCTGGCATTGCTCATCTGGGAGACAGATCTAAGAGCTTTGTAGAGTACAGTGTTTTCATGCATTAGGACAATCTTCTGTTTGCCTGTTGTGAACAGACTGTCTGCTTTACAATGTTTGGGCAATGTAAAGAAAACAGATCGTGGAAAAAAAACCTCTGGCTTTCCGCATGTCTGCCTGCACATTTCTCTCCCAGTAGTTTTCCTCAGGAATTCAATCTGTACTGACAACTGGTAACACAGAGCCAGATTTTGAGAAGTATTCTGTTGGCTACTATGCAGACGGATGGCCAGAGGGGCCTCTGAGTATGCCTGGGCACAAACTCCCCTGGAAGCTTTGTCAGAAATAAGCTTTCGATTACGATCTATCAAGCGCTCCTTCAAAATAAGAAATAAAGCCAGAGAGGGAGCTTAAACAATGTCACAAAGAAAAAAGATAGGCTGGTTTTCTCACAGTACAGTGCTGTGAGCCAAGCCATCCCTGGCACAGCTATAGGCTGTCTCCACTGGCTGCTTTATCCTGGAAGAATGCTTTAATATGGACTGTTCATCTTTTCAACATCTGCTTCTTTCAGTCTTGTCTCATCATCTCTTTTTTGCTCTCATCATTTCACCATGAAAGGATTACTGTAGGTGAAAATCTTTTAAACACATCCCATTCAGATTCAGTTGAAACTCACCATTTCAGAAGCCTTTAAGCCTTTACTTAAAGCCTTTAATTTATTATCAGCTCTATATTGATAACTGCTAGAGATATGAGGTATGTGATAAAAACTATGCACTAGGGGAAAAATTCATAATGCCACAGTGAAGCCAGCAGGGATGGTGCAGATCATAAACCTGTTTCCTTCTGTAAGTGTAGTGATTGAACTACCAATCCCTTCATTCAAGGGAGCTGAAATCGGAGGATATTTTGGTGGGGTTTGTTGGGTTGTTTTTTTTTTTTCTCAGAATTATGTTGAGCACCCAGAACTTGCACTGACTTTACATGGACATATGGTACTCTGCAACCTTGGAAATTCAGTTCCTGTAATTCACTGTAAAGAGCTCTTTGGGGAGAGTATTTCTAAGTTCCGATGTGTTACCTGGGCCAGTAAAGACTTGTTCACATTGATGAAGTACCCTAAAAAGAGATGAGCGTTGGCTCACAGACACTCAGCGTTTAAATGTTCGTCTAAAACTATCCAAAATGTTCAAGTATGGAAACCAGTCTGGCGATATCACAAGGCCACATTGTGTGTCTATGATTTATGGGTACAAGAAATTCCTCCTAGAGATATTTCAGTGTTTCTATATAAAATAGGGAAACTAAAACTATAACCATCTTTCTTTTCGTTTTGTATTTCAATATCAGATGCATATGAGTTTGGTATGATTTCTAGACTTCAGCAAGTAGTGTGTCCGGATTATTTCTTTGCTGTGTCCCATCCATAAGTTAAAAACAAAAGAAAAATGCTCCTGGACATTATTATACTGGTTTTGTACCATTAGGGATTAAATTATTTATGGCAAATGGTTGCTGTGAGTGTTTGAAACAAGAATTGAGTTCCGATTGCACCTCTTCACCTAAATTAAGTGGTATTTATTTTGTTCTGCTTTGTTTTCCCTCTTGGCTGGGTTTACTCTGATTTTGCTAGTTGGGCTGAAAAAGCTGAAAATTAGTAGGCCCTGTCTTCCATCATGGAGAGGTGGCATGAAAAAAAGTTTAATTTGATTTTTTTTTTTTTAAATGGAAGTTTTCTACTTTGCGGTGCTCAAGGTCTATGTTGTTGAAAACACTAGTCATTAACGTCAAGTAGGTCAGTGAGATTGCACAGGAAGACTAAACAGTTTTGTGCAAAAGTATACTTTACACCATTCAGTGGTCTTCCTAAAGCATAGGTTTTCTTCTGTGCTGCAGCTGCAAAAAGGAGTGTGGGTAACATACTCTGTCCAAGTGCCATCGAGCTTCATATCTCCTGAATTTATTAATCTCTGTTTTCCTCTGGGTTATGAACCTGGTTCCAGATTTTCATGACGCTTTGAGGAAATCTAGAAATATGGGGTTTTTTTTCAGTCCTGTTCGTAATCTCTGCATATTATTCAAATGTCTTATTCAAACACTTGCACATCTTTTTCATAATATTTTTTTCTTTCCTCTGTCAAGGAAAAATGTCTATTCAAATCTTCTTTTTCAGTAGTTAAGGTTTCCTTTTGGAGACACATATTTCTTTCAATAGACTTGCATTATTTCAGTACATATCAGTAGTCTCTAGAGATTATTAAGGGTGAATCCTTTCCTAGGTAGATAGACACCAATTCACTGACAATCATTAGCGCAAAAGTATGCCTCTTTCTGCTGAAAATTAAGCCAGGAAAACTTTCTTGCTTAGCCTCACTGGAAGATCAAGTTGATTAATTGAAATGTACTTAACAGAACATCTGCCCTCAGCAACTGGCCTGCAAAGGGATGCCATCTTCACGCAGAGTGTACAGCTGGGTATGCTAATGTCACCTACTCCACTGGCCAATAACAGGTTTTGTAATCTAACCATTTTTCTTGGATTATGTGTAACTACATCATGGTCACTACTCTATCTGCCCAGGTTAAGAGGTCCTTGTTATATATGAAATCTGATAAAAACCATCTGCTCTTCTCCTACTAACGTGTACTTTCTGCACAGGTGAAGCTCCTTAGAAATTAGCGTATTGTCCCAAAACTGCATGCTTTTCTGATCAAGATCTCTTAGAAAACCACAGAATTACAGAAAATGGTGGAAGAAAACTCCAGAGTGAGACACCCTTTTACATACTCTAAACTTTTTCCCTATTTCACCTTAGCTTTATGGCTTCGACTTGAAATTGTCCTATGATCCACTACAGATAATCTAGATAGTTGTGATTTTCTACCCTGTTATCTAGGAAAGTCCACTGTAGCTAAGGGTGGCAGGAAGAGTTCCTGTAACTCTATGTAATATAATAAGAGAACGGGTATATATGGAGCATGTGGAGCTGTCTGCCGTACAGAGTAATCAGCTCAATCCCCCTACAAACCAGGGAGCTTTTCTAAGTTCAGTTCTCTCACAAAAAAAGATACAAACTCTTATTGGCTATTTAATTATCAACAAATTAAACTGTAATCTGTGTAAACGCAGGCCCTTCTAACAGGCTTCAAAAAATACTTATGCCCCACTGTTGCAGTTTTGTGTAGCTGTGCTGCTTCGGTGGCTTTTCTAAGCCACAGTTACAGCTTTCTGCAAGCCCCATATTTTGTAAACATTGGTCAATTCAAGGACAAATTCAAGGCTGAACCAATCAGAGCTGGTCATAGTGCCTCTGGGAATCACATATAGGAGAAAAAAAACTGCTGGCAGGGGCACTTTGCCACCGGAGCGGGAGTGAGAAGATGTAACAGGCTGCACAGACTCCAAGGCCAGGCCCGCAGGAGGAGAGGGGGGGAAAGAAGGGGGAAAGAGAGTGGCCCCGGCAGCGCATGGGGAAGACCATGGAGAAACGGGTGTCCCCCCAAAGCCCATGGATGAGGACAGGGAGCAGAGACACCTATGCCCTGTGAAGATTGATCCACGCCTCAGCAGGTTTGCCAAGGGACTTGTAACTTTGAGGGAGACCAGGCCAGGGGGGTCTGGACCCGGATGTCAGCACCCTATGGAGGGGAGTCCTGCTAAGAGGCCTGTGGTGAGGAGATGACTGCCCATCAACAAAGCTTTTTCTACTTGAAGTTACATTCTGTCTGTATTTTGATTCTTATGTGGGCATCATAGGTATGGAATTATATGAGCAAGAAAATCTTTATGAAGAGTTGCCACAGATACTTATGATACAAGGAAAAAAGCTCTTTAATAAACATCGTACCATAAGATGTGAAAAATATATTTCTTCCCAATTGCTGTCTATCCAAGCATCTGATTCTCAGACCACTTAAAATATAATGGAGTCGTGCCACGTACCTGCTATTCAGAATTTTGCTCAGCACAAGTCTGTCTGTTCCAGCCCAAAGCTGGTGTGAAGTGCCAGCTGGGAGGTACAGTTATGAAATTGTATCTTTCAAACAGAAGACAAATACTCTAAAGGATTCAGAACCATTTTCTCAGAAACCCCTCTTTTTTTTCCAATACTTCAGTGCAAAATAGTGAACAAAGAAATATACTGAGTAGGACCAGAAGCAGCTGTTCATCACAACAAAGACAAGTGTAAAAATTATTTGGATTGACAAGTTGCATGTTGGCATGTGATTGATGGATTTAGCACAGATGCATAGAACACAGATTCCAGTAATATAATGAAATGAGTCCATTTTTACCAAACTTATATCACTTTTTGCCTCTTTTCTCGTGACCTCATACTGAGGTGGAAAGCTTTAATTAAAGTTGGTTTATTATAACTGAGTCCAAGCACAAGTACAGAAAGATTGAGAAGCAGCAGACAAGTCAAAGAGCATAATAACCAGAGACACACTCAGGTTTTTGTGAGAAGTACGTACTGTGTCTACTGCCCTGAATTTTCCTGTAGCAGCTTTCCATTGAATAAATAAAGGGAGGTACATTATAAAAGGCTACAGGTCAAAATATGAGTTTACTCTTAATTGGAAGATAGATAGCAAAGACTTTATCTTCTGTGAAGATTTAATTGCTTAGAGTTTTTCAGGCTTAAAATCTATATTAAAGTAAAGCAAAGCAAAGAAAAAAGGATTATCTGAAAGGAAAAAATCATGCATGTGGATGAAAAAGGGGCTTTCCTAATTTTGAAAGTGGAATGGGATAATTAAACAAAGCAGACTTATAATTTGAGATATGAATTTATTAATAATTTGTAGTGTGAAACCCAGTTAGATTTCAAAACACAATATAAGATATGCCCATCAGTGGAATAAGCATAAATAATATAAAGGCTTTACATTTGAAAAAGATGAAAGATTTAATTCTCGCTCATATGTTCTAAAATCTAGTACATTAAGAATTTTGCAGTAGTTATGGGAAAGAGTGGTCTTTGCCCTCCACAGGCACATAAGGAAGAAGAATAATTGGAAAATGGGTTTTGCTTCCCCCCGCCTAGGGCTTATCCAGACAGATTAGACAAAAATCCTGTCTAGATAGGGTAAAACCAGGGTTTTTTTGATGTTTTGGGGTTGTTTTTTTAATTTTAGCTAATAAATGCTTTCTGAGTATCTCAGGTGAAATGCAGGACTTTCTGGGACATGATGAGCACCATCCCCAGGGATATAGCCTTGTGGGAGGACACTGCATGGAACAACTGGTTATTCAACAGCAATCCTTACCCCTACCTGGATGTTTTCTTCCCAGACTTGCTGAGCCCTGAGCAGGGGTGAGGGGAGTTGTGGGTCAAAGAGTAAATGCTGCTTTGACTCAGCTCTCTGGGGCCCAAGAGATGGGAGGCTGTTTGAGAGAGCATCCTTGTTATTTCATTTTCTCTTGAGCAGGATTGTGTTTCTCAGATGCAGGTGATGAGGCTGCTAATACTGTGATACTTGAAATGTATTGCTCTGACAAATAAGCAATGTAGATGTATAAACTGAGATAATAAAGCCTTTATACATTTTAACACACTAGAATGCAAGAGGACCTAAACCTTGCCAGTATCTTAGCATTTGTATAGGTAGACTCTGTAAATTAACTTCTGTTGATTTATAATGATATCTTGTTTTGAATATCATACCCAGTTATAGTCACCCAGTCATAGCACTGCTGTGCTGACTTTAAGTTGCTATTTTCTGTCATCTTCAGGAAAAATAACGTCACGTTATTATGATGATACAGAGGGACAGGAGTCAAGTCACACAAACTAGTACACAGTATAAACGCTGTCATTTATCCATGCAAACATAGTCATTACAAGACTCCTCCACAGCAGAATTTCACTTTTACTTTAAATAGCTTCCCAAACTTTGACAGTAATTTCTTTTTCACAGAAGACGTGCAGAGGCGCACCGTTGCTCATCTCTAGTATTACCTACTCAGTGCAAGAGCATGCAATTTTCTCGTCAGTGCAGCTCCTAGAAATGGTTAGTGGGGCTGTGAATGTGACAGAGAAGGTGAGCATTCTACAATTTCACTAGAAATCCCACTAACTATTTCTTCCCATTGGCTTTTTGTGTGCATTAGTTTAAAAAGAACAAGTGCTAATCATTGCTACCCAACAAAAGCTTCTTTTGACCACTCTCTGGAACGTTAGAGTAGGTCACAATAGCCCATGTCATCATCTGTGATTAGCACAAGGTGTCATGTAAATCCATGTCTTGATTTACAACATGTGCTGATTTTATATATCTTGTCTTCAAGCTTAGACTGAAACACAAAATGTGATTGATATAATTTTCTTGATTTATAAGACTGGTGGGGAGGTGACAACAACCAGAGCCTACATAATTGCTGTGTGAAATCCTGAGATTAAAAATATATTGATTCAAATGTGCACAAAGTAATTCAAAGAAACCCAACAGTGCTGGACAAATTACAGACTGAGAGTGCCAAAACAAAAATCCTTGTATTGGCATGTTAGGAAACTGATTTACTGTAGTTTTTGTTAAATTTATATCAGGCTGTTGAGTGTGGGGAGGGAGAGAAAAGTCTTTTCAGTGTTTTCATAAGGTGCCCTTCCGTAACACACGGCTGAATATGGTAAACTGTTTCTTTGAACTGCTTGCACAATGAAGGCTTTGAAAAGTCACTGCATTTTTCCATGTAACCTACAGTGAAGGTCACGTCAGCATTCAATCTTCGTAACATCAGAGCTGCTATTTGGGATCGACAGCCAAATTCAGCTATGAGTTTTATAAACATAAAAATATAAACATAGAGCTACCCTTTTTTTTTTCCTTACTGAGGTTACTCTATACTGATTAATACCTCAGAAATTTCAGTATCATGTAAAAAGGCTACATAGCAAGGTGTGTTCAGTGATATATTTAGAAATGTCACTGTGCTCGGCGGTCAAGATTAAAGACATGGTCAGATTTACATCTTGTAATAAACCCCAGTTGCTCCTAAAGATGCGTGATCTCTGTAGTGCTACCTCCAGCCTTCAGGTGTGTCAGTGAAACATTTGAACTCTGTAGAACAGGCATCTTAAAATTTCTGTCTTTATTTGCTACAGGTTTTAATATTTTTGTTGACCATATCACAGCAGAGTGGCTGAAAAGCTGGCCTGGTGCTGAGGGCACCTCTGGCTCCTCTACCTGAGCAGTTCTCTCGCCCTGCTTGGTCTGGAAAGAGCGCTGTATACAGTATAAAATGGAGTTAGCAACACTTTCCAGTGCTAATTGATATTGTTTATTTTTAATGTCCTGGTTCATGCAGCGTTACTCCCACTCTCATTTAATTCAGACTGTACTTTTGCCTGCTCACTGTGGCCCATGGCTCTCCACGTTTCTAACTGATTGGTCTTGCATTGAATGAAAACTGTAGGGAAATATTTCACAAGGGCTAATGTAGCTAGATGACTCTGCAATTCCTATCTTTGAGTTTTTCTTTTATTTGGACTTAAAACTTGCTCACTAGAAAAATAAGATTATGCCATATTATTTTTTTTTAAAAAAGGAATATGTTGATTCCCTACAAATTTTTTCCATACTAAGTTGATGTCCAGGTTAAGACTCATCATGTATTCATGCAGAACATGATGCAGTCATTTTCTTTTACAGTTAATCTGCATTTCTATTAGCTCCTGAGATTAAAACAGTAACATTATGGTATTCTCTTGGCTTCATGGCCAAATATGGGTATTTCTCCAGGCTCATTCTTTATTATTCATCTAATAGCTGCTTTAGGGTTTATGAGAAAAAGTAAAACCTACCATAGGGATAATCTCAAAGATGGCAAGCATCTTTTGCCAAATGGTTCGCAGCAGTCCTGCAATTACTTTATTGCTTTATTTCTCAGAAGGGAAACACTCTTTTTTCAAGATTTTGCTGTAAAAATTGTGAAACTCAAAAAAAAAAAAATTATTTCTATTTTAAAGGTCTGATTTAACATGAAAATTATATACATTGTAAATGTTTTCTTGGCAATTTACTTGTCATAAATGTCTATTGTACTGAAAAACTCCACAGGGAATTGGATGTATTTATTCTGCCTGTACTTAGGAATTTGTAAAAAGACATAATGACAATAAAAATAGAAATATTATGACTAGCTGCAAACCCCCAGATACAGAGATTGGTTTCAGCTCATGTAGCTTTCTGAGGTCTGAGTTTAAATGAGGCTTCCTAGCAAGGATTAGGTACGTGCTATTGTACTTTCATAATGAAGGGAGCACCAATCCAAATATAAATATTGTGCATTATTGACAGAAGACATCCAGAGCTGATGCACATAAAATAATGCAACGAATAACACACAAGGCTCTGAGCACTGCTGGGTTTGTGCCAGCATTATTCTGAGCACAAAGCTTAGCTGTGTTGCTGAGAAAGTAGTCCAAAAAGAGTTGCTGTGGCCCAAGCTCCGCTCTAATTCAAAGCCTGCCATCAGTGGGAGGTCCTTGGAAAGCCCTTCCAGCTTTTGTGGGGAAATGTGACCAAGGAGCAGCATCTCTAGTGGAAAATCTGAGGGACCTTGATTTTCACATTTTGCCAAAGTGAGCCTGAACCAGCCCCCAGCCTTTCCCATCCATCAGTATTTGCAGTTACTGGGAGGAAGCTCAGCAGGCTTTGAAATGGAAGAGCCCTTCCAAGCACTAACAGGACTGAGATACAAATATTTTAATCCATATTGGTGAAAACTCTTCCAATGGATGTTTTTTGTGTCAGCCTATTTCAAAGACTCTTGCTTTTTTTTTTAGCTGGTTTCTCTTCTTTAAGAGGCAGTTGCTCATAGCTGTACTCCTGTGCGGTCAGTGGGGGGGAGCTGCGTGTGAGCTCACAGGAGTGCACTGGTTTCCCTTGTGCTTTTCTTTTCCACAAAATGGTCTTTTTGTTCACTCCCTAATCTTGGGAGCATTCCTGGACATGGGAGACAGCAAAGGCACACAAAGGGAGTTCAGAAGTGATGCGACTTCATAGAATCATAGAAAGGTGTGGGTTGGAAGGGACCCCAAGGATCATAGAGCTCCAACCCCACTGCCACAGGCAGGGACACCAACCTCCAGGCCTGGATCTACACAAGGTTGCCCAGGGCCCCATCCAACCTGGCCTTGAACCCTTCCAGGGATGGGGCATCCATCCCCTCTCTGGGCAGCCTGTTCCAGCCCCTCACCACTCTCTCTGTAAAAAACTTCCCCCGAATATCCAATCTAACCCTTCCCTCCTTTAGCTTTAATTCATTCCCCCTTGTCCTACCATTGTCTACCCTTTTAAAGAGTTGAATCCCCTCCTGCTTATAAGCTCCCTTCAGGTACTGGCAGGCTGCAATGAGGTGCCCCCGCAGCCTTCTCTTCTCCAGGCTGAACAAGCCCAGCTCCCTCAGCCTCTCTTTGTAGGGCAGGTGCTCCAGCCCTCTAATCATCTTCGTGGCTCCTCTGAACCCTCTCCAACAGTCCCACATCTCTCTTGTATTGGGGGCCCCAGCTCTGGACACAGGACTCCAGATGGGGCCTCCCAAGGGCAAAGCAGAGAGGGACAATCCCCTCCCTGTCCCTGCTGCCACCCCTCTTCTAATGGAGCCCAGGATCCCATTGGCCTTGCGAGCTGCAAGAGCACACTGCTGGCTCATGTGAAGTTTCTCATCCACCACAATCCCCAAGTTCTTCTCAGCAGGGCTGCTCTCCAGGAGCTCTTCTCCCAGTCTGTATCTATGGCTGGGATTAGAATTGTTTGGGAATTTAAAAAAAATAAATGCTAGAAACTGTCAGTTCAGTAAAAGTAGCAATTATGCTTCAGAAATCAGTGTACTTGAAAGACTATTTTATGAAGTTATTTATAATTCATAAAAATACATAAATCTGTTCCCTCTATGGAAGCTAACTATGAAGTTTGAGGGTAAGTTTGAGATTAGGTTTTCAGTTAGGAAGCATTTTTGAGATTTTTGTCTGTTCAGGCTTTTTGGAATTGGGGATTTCTTCTTTCAACATGAAAACATGTATGGATGGGAAACCTTTACCTCTGAGGCCTTATTTAGTGCACTTTGGGCAGAAGGAGACTTTTGTTAGAGGCCAATCATGTGTTCCTTCCCCAAGAATTTTATGCCACCAGCACAGTGGAAGAAAGCTGTTACCATTAAAACTCCAGTAACAAGAGGATTATGATATGGCCAGAGTTGTTCAAGAAATTCCTGGCAGAGCCACAAACAGCCCTAAGAGCCTGTGGGGTCTCCCTCTCTGGACTTACTCAAAACCTGCCTGGACATAATCCTGTGCAGCCTGGTCTAGGCGATGTTGCTTTAGCCATGAGGTTGGATGATCTCCAGAGATCACTTCCAACCCTGACCATTCTGGGATTCTGTGACGCTCCCACAGACTTGAACAACTGCTGTTCTGTTGGAATTAGTGCGGGTGGCACAGGATGGGTCTCAAATTAATTTTACCACTTGGCTGCTGGAGCCATGCTCACCCCCATTACTTGCCCTGTTAGATAGCATCAGAGAGGTATTTTAGCCCCTGTACGTTTGTCAGCCATGAAAGTGAACTGACAGTGGGCCTGCTCTGTCCCCATCCCTGTTGAACTGGGCCTGAGAGGAACAGTCATCGATGTAAAATAACATGCAAATGCCCCTGAGCAGGCTCAGTGAAGAGGAGATGCACAGTGCCATGCGGCGGGCTCCTGCCTAAGCCTCGTGGAGACCCAAATTATATCTCCAGAAGTTTCCGTTCCCTAGACACCGATATGAAAATAATCCATTTCTAAAGATAAAGTTTCCCCACACCTCAAAAGCAGAGTACATCAAATGTTGCAAGTAGGGAAAAAATAGCAGCTGTAGGGATGGTTTCAGAAATTTCAGCGCATGTAGAGGAAACCCAGGGCTGTTAGCATATTTTTTACCTTTTTGACAGCAAGTAAATGTTCTGTGGCAGACAAATCTGCAGGAAATAAAATTTTATGATGTGCTGTAGCCATACTGGTTATATATCTATACACTACTGGCAGACTATCAAAAGATGCACATTTTCAGCTTTTCTGAATGTGACTTGAAAGCAGCTTGACTTCTGTAATCATAAACACTGCCAAGTGTGCTCTGCATTCGTGGACCTGATGATGTCTCTTTTCATATTAGCGTGATGGTGTTGTACAACCAGTCCAGTGAGATTAAAATTAACTGAGAGGCAAAGGGAATTTTCTATCTTGCCTAAATATTGATTGCAAACCAGTTGGCCTATAAAAGAAAACAGTCATGCATAGCACTGGAACTCCTGTTTTCTGTCCTATTAGGTTACTGTTTAAAATAGCAGTAAGCACCACTGGCAATTCTTTCTTTTCCATTCTATGCATTTTAGCAATCTGGAACAGGATTCTCTTTTCCTTTATTTTAGGATAATCCCTAATGGAGGGATACTATTGAACATAAAAGCAATTATAGCTATTTACAAACATGTAAATATCTCTGTGTGTACATATTTATATTTACAAGAAGAGCTCCGATCTATACTGTATTTGTAAGTTAGGTTTTTTTTCTCCCTCTCTCCAGGCCAATACCTTCACACAGAAATACATAAACAAGGTGTAAGCATATCTTTCAAAACCACTTCCCTTTCTCAGGTGCTCTTCCTACCTCCTAGAGATGGAGTACGTGATTTCTAGCTCAGTTGAAAATTGGGAGTAATTCATGATGTTGTTAACTCCCTTTGCAAAAAAGTAGTGCAGCCAGGTAGGTATTACTGGTATTTTAGTTTGAGGCATTTGGACTTTTGCATTTTTGTCTGTGCTCTTGATTGGCTTTTAAGGTAAAATGGGTTAAGTAAGCTTCTCTATTGCTTGAAAATCAGAGTTTCAAAGATGAGAGCAATGTGTGTTTTGAGAGTTTCTTTTCTCATGCTGGCACGTGGTAATGCCCAGAGTACCAGAACCACAGCTTACGTTCCATAGAATAGCACCACTGACTCCAAGAACACAGAAGATCTGTCAACTGGTTTTGTGGGTTCATAATACATTCACTTAGCTTTCCCTCTGACTCTGGCTGAGTAGGCTCTCATACCAACACCTGATCTAGAGCATGGTGGTGATGGGGATGCTTTTGGGTGTGTTTGTGCCAATGTATTTAAAACATGAGAACTGGATGCATGAAAGCTTGCTGTCTTGTCTGTCATTGCGTTGGTTACTTGTTTTTTAGATAGTACCTCTTCTATCATGCCTTGCCTCCGTTACGGCTTCAGATCTTCACAACAACAGCATGACTACAAAAACAGTGTACCTGACTTCCAGTCTGAGTAACATATCCCCACGTACATCTTAGGAGGTCCCAGGGTCATGTTCCAAGGTTGTTTGTTGGTCTGTAAAGGAGCAAACGGGGATGAAGCAAGCCTACTCAGCTCCCAGCAGATTTTTGGCAGGAACATGCTATGTTGCCCCTTGAGATTCCAACCAGAGGCCAAATTTAGGATTCTGTCGCCTAATTTAGGATTAGGATCTCTGTGGCCTGTCACTTGGTGGCACAGGCAGGGTGTACAGGACTCAGTAGTTATGGGAATGAAGCCTGCCTCAGTGAAAAGCTTAGTGAGTACCTAGGGAAGGGCTTGTTGGGATTGTTACCAGAAAATTTCTCTGCCACTAGTAGTGAAAACAGCTCAGTGAAATAAATGCAATGCTTTTCCGAGAGCAAAATGTAGAGCATACCAAGACATTCGGTGTACCAATTTTCAGCATGAATTCTGCATAATTAGCATGCTATTAGAGAAAATAACCAGAAGGCACCTTTAGAAATCATTTTTGCCCAGGGGTCTTAAGTATACAAAGCTGATAGTACCATGCCAGATTTTAACCAGTAACTGCTATTTATTCTGAAACTAAAAAACCTCCTGAAGTGAACTTTTTTTCTTAAGCTTCTCAGTTTAAACATCATCTGCACATTGTTATTCTGATTTACCTGTGGATGGCTGGTATTAGCTTAGTCAGGGATGCTGTGTATAGCTTTTGCTCAAAGTCAAGTCAAAATCTACCATGAAAAACTTTGTGCAGCTGAATTCATTAGTATTCCATAGGCGAAGTTCAGAATATACCTGTACGCTGTCCTCTCTTTTGAACCAATTTTATAGCCTTAAATGATTAGGGCTTGAAATGAATGATTGAATATGCCTTGTAAGAAAATGTGTGATGAATAAAAAGATGACAGATACTTTGTTTTGTGCTGAAACCTGGAGCAGATTTATCTTGTTTAAAAATATTACTGGAGTGATGATAAGGTTATAATCTCAATTTTCATTTGCAATTAACAGAGAGATTTGCTAAGACAGGGTTTTCCTAGAACGTTGAAAATCTTTTCTAGCATAGGGCTGCATTTTGAGCCTCCCATCTGCTGCTTCTTTTATCTGTATAAAGTTGCAGGTGTACACTCTAGCTGCTCACTGTTAGCAAAAAACTTGTGACAAATGTTCCCTGCTGAAAAGGGACTGTATAGATTTCCCTGTGGCCAGCTCTGAAACTGTAAAATCATTCCACTCACTTGACTTGTGATTTCAAAAGAAGACCCGGGAATGGATCTGAAAGCCTTAGGAGTGCTATTAGATAACGTATACGTGGCAGAAAAGACAGTAGCATCTACTCAGCCCTAGCACTGGTTTTAAGCATGTATTTCTTGTGAATTAATTATACAGCATGCTGTAAAATTAATGCATACAGTAACATGTTTCCTATCTCTGTGGGAATTAATATGCTTTAACTGAAAACAAAAAGATCACCTTTTGAAAATTTCTGGGCAGAACCTGAGGATCCCTGCATCTCCTGCCTGCTTTTGGACTGCAGAGTATGTCCACCTTTTGTGTGCAGCAGACTTTCTTTGTCTGGACATGCATGTGATTAAGTATATTGCTGAAGAATCAGGGCCCTTACGCTGTATTTGTGCAGGGGCACTTTCAAGTGTCCAGCCACTTCACGGTGTCCATTTGCTGCTGGAATAGTGTTAGGCAGCTTTCCTACCCTGGCGAACTGGCACAGTGATTCCAAGGTTTCTGTGTGTTTACTTCCCAGGCAGGAAAAAAGAAAAGGCTTCTTAAAATAAACTGTTACTTGATTAAGGGTAGAACCTTTTTTATTGCTTTCTGAAAAATTAGCATGCTATTAGGGAAGACAATCAGAAACCACTTTCATAAACCTTGGATTGCTTTAGATGTGGAGCTTTCGATCCTTTTACCTGCTTAGGAATTCAGACCAGCATAGTTATTAAAGACCGCTCCTTCAGAGGATGGATCTCCTTGGATTTAGCACTGTGAAGCAAAAATATCTCATTTCCTCAGGGTTTTATCACCAGTGTGCGCTGACCCAGCCCCTAAAGCACTTACCCTACAGTGGAGGGGCTAAGACAACAGTGGACATTGTATTTTTGTCAAAAACATAATATATACCCAACCGATATCAAAGCTATGCATGCCAAAACCTAGTGACATAGGGACAGCAGTGAAAGAAAGCATAAACGTCCATTACATCATCCAAGCTGTATTCTTGAAGGCAACTTTAAAACCGATCTGTAATTGCCTTAAAAATCACACAGTTGAAGCTCATCCTCTGTCTCTTTCTTACTAAAGTAGATATTTTGTCTAAAGCATGAATTAATTCATTCCTTGTTAGGAATTTTCAACAGACACTGTCCTTTCCTGTAAAAGCAAATCCTAGAACTTTATCCACTTAGACTGCTATGATACTTACAGTCTTTCCCATATGCTGATAGCTGCTCATTTATCTTGCACTAGCGATAGTCTTTTTAGCTGACCTGTGGTGTGATTTAGCTGGATAGAATGCAAAACAGGAGCTGATAAAGAGCATTTTTACATCTGAAGGTCATAAATATTGAACAGATTCCCTGTCATGCTTGTAAAGAAGAGCGTCACGCCTCTTATGGTTTTGGAGCCAGTCTTTGAAAAGCAAAGGCCTAGCAGGAGTACTAGGGTATATATAGAATACTTCTTCACACTTCTATCAGAGTACAGACCCACTTCTAGAAATTTAATAATAAATACAAACAGTCTGAGCTTCAAAATGCTACATTAATGCAGCGCTAGCACTGTAATATCAGGCATTCAAAAATCAGAATATTTTAGAAGGTTGGGCTGTTCGAAGTGTAATGCGGCTAAGCTGCATATCCCACATTACATATGGCATATTTTAATAGTAAGAACCTATTAAAACTTACACTTTAAAACCCACTTGTTCAATACATGAAGCTTACGGTAATGAAGAGTGAGAGACAAAGTCAGATTTGAAGGTGTTCTGCTCAGTGGTTTGGAATTTTCAGTGTTTCATGCTTCCTGTTTTGACCATCAAGTTTTTCATTTAAATAAGCATTAAGCGTGCTGACTGAAATGCCCAGTGCTCTCCGCAGAGTTAATCGGTTTGCTATTTACATAACATCTGAACCTCTGAACTATAGGTCTTTATTTTCCCAAATGGGGATAGATATATAGGTCCTCAGAGTTTTTTGAGTACCAGCCAAGAGGCTCCTCCACAGCCTTCCTAGTTGGAGTGTGTGCTGGGAAAGAGAAATGGCTGAGGGAGATTTCACACCTTTTGTTTGAGACCAGCACTGGAAATTCTATGTCAAATCAATTTTATGAGAGGCGTAGGAGTGGATACTGTTTTGATGTCATACTTTGTTTCACGGATGCTTCAGTATCATCAGTTTGTAATTGGGTATCTGGAGTTATCCAAATGCATGAGATTATCCTTTCTTCTCTCTGTTTGGGTACACGTAAAGCAGCATTAGTGTGCATTTCAGTTTAATTCTAGAGCCCCGTTTTGAAGAGGTATGCATCAGATATTTCATGGTCTTTCCATGGTCTGAAACAATGTGCTGTGGTGGTTAACCTTGACACCTGATTTTAGGAAGCTTTAGGTGGAGGCTTTACCCTTGCTGGGGTGTGCTATGGCGCTTCTGGAGGAAGCCAGCTGGGAAAACGTAGAGGTGGGAGCAACCTGCCAGGGTACAGACATTTCTTCCCTCTGTATGCACTGTGCTGCCACCAGCCCCAGCCTGCTGCAGACCTCCTTTGAGCCCACACAAGCTGCAATGGGGAATGGGACAACACTGCCCCACACCTCACCCCCAGCCTCTATGATTGGTGGATCTTCTGTGAGTCACTTAAGCCTTTCTTTTAATCTGTAAATATAGCTTGTATCTCTTTGGAAGGTTGAATTCATCCTGATTTTAAAGATGCAATCTGTCTTTACTACTACGTACTGCATTATCTGAGTAAGGACAGCATGTTTAGGTTTTACTCTTGTAGAAGTGTGTATGTTATTGTTATAGATGGAAAAATGGAAAAATTGGGGACTGTTGAATTCCTATCTGTTTCATGTACCAAAGGGTCAGGGTTTTTTTAATTAAAATGGGGGTGTTATTAGCAGGGAAATTAATCAATAATTTATTGTTTCTTTTTAAAAAATGGTTCTTAAAGAATAATAAACTATCATGTAAAATGCTGATGTTCAAACAGTTGTTAAAAACAGTTATAAAAATTCCTTAACATTTCAAAAAAATTTGTGTTAGAAATACTAACATTCTTCCCCATTAGAGTGACTTTTTCATCAATGGCAATGACTGAAGATAGAGCCTGCTCTGGATAGAAAATAATCCCATTCATATTCTGAAGCTAAAGGTACTGGAATCTTGGTTGTACGGATGTATGTCTTTTCCCACCCTGCACAGGTGAAGCAAAGCAATAGTCCAAAGCCATGAAAGCTTGCTTGCTATGCTTGTCAGAGCTGTAGCACAGTGTCTGCATCAATACAGTTTCTATTCTTAAATTTCAGGTAGCCATACCTGAAATTTGCAGTCTGTGTTGCAACTGAGTAGCTGTATCAATTTAACAGTACCCAAAAGCCATATCTTTTCAGGGATGTGCTACATCTTGGCCCCAGCCTGTTTATTAGTTAGTTCTCTCTCGTACTGAGGATGTGCGCTGTTCCCCTCCTAGAATTACCAACCATCCAGGCAAAACTGGGCTTTCTCCTTCTTGAAGCTTCCAGAAGAACTAAGTTATGGAAATGAAACAGAACTGCCAAAGTGCTACTTTTTTCCCTATCGAGAACAAATTCAACCAGATAAACAGGTTATAGATTAAGACACATCTTGCTCATCCATGAGCAACATGCTTGGATTTAATTTCCTGCACCGGTCTGTTCTCTGTTAAATTATTTTTTCCTTCTTTGCACATCTTGTCAAAGGCTAAGCCTCAGGGAGCAGAAGAGCCACTGTCACCGAGGGCCATTCATCCTTTATTTGCTGAATAACATGATGCCAATTGAAGCCATGAGCAGTTGTGTGCTCTGGAGGCAAATGGGAGCATTTGAGGCTCCCGAGAAAAAAGGAAAGTTGAAGCCCCAGTGATGTGGTTAGTCTTGAGGAGTTTGCGATGACCTCTTGAGAACTGTAGCGACAGGGCTTTAGGAAGGCTACTCCTCTGCTTGCAGGATCCACAGGGCTTGTCAGGCCTCTGGAGAAATTTTGCAGCAGCAGCAGTTTAAAATTTGTTCCACTGCAGAAATGGGTGTGTTCTCAGATCTGCAGCAGATTGCATGTCAGAAACTCATGAACTGAGCTCTGCATAGCGGCTGCCTGATGCCTCATGTTCTGTGCCCATGACTGACTCCAGAAGGCTTCAGCAGGTGGAGAAAGATGGTCCTCACATGTTTTGTGTCCATGAACTCACAGAACCAGTCAGGAGGGCTACCCTGAAAGCTTTGTTCGGCTGTTCCTACAAGAACGAAACTGTGCCTTAGTATTTATTAAGGGGGTTAAGAGGGAGGTGAAACTTAATCTTCTGGTTGAAGTGAAATGGCTGAACAGTTTCGGCTGAAACTTGCTAAAAATGTGTGCCCCTGGGCTGATACAAAGGAGGAAAGTATCACCAGAGAAGGAGAATGTTTCAAAAAGTTATCTGCATGAAAGAAACAGTTATAATGACACTCCTGACATAGTCTTACCAGGTAGTGCTACCTGGAGCTTACTGTAATAATGTATCTTATCTGACCCAAACCCAAGAACAAATAATTCTGTTCTCTGTTCCTGTATATTTTGCTGCTGGCTACAGATAAAATTCAGCATGTTTCATTCAAAGAATATTAGTATCTAGACACCGATTATTCATCCACTCATAGTCACAAAAGGAATAGTAAGAGGTATTTGCTTCAACATAATGACTTCATTAACACACGGGAACACAAATAGCTCAGTATGTACAAACAAAGAGAGTTTTCAGAAGCTGAAGAACAGGATAAGGGGTGATTGCTCCACTTTCATGGAACAAAACTAGTGGCTCCTTTGATAAGCAGCATCACAAAACCAAGCTGGGTATAATTAAAATGTGTCTTGACTTTGAATAGTTGTGAAGACAGTGTAAATCCTTGGAGCTATTTTGCTCATATCCATCGAAATAAAAGGACTCAATTCATAATTTATAAGCATATCCACTCCAGTGAGTGTTCCTGCAGGCTACTGTGCCTACCTGTGCAACCACCAGAGAATGCTAAGCAGAAACAGCAGTGACCCTTCTGGACATAAATACTTCTTTCCTTATATCACTTTATAATTTTCTTCTTTTTTTTTTTTTTTTAAATTTTTGGACTGCTAAGTCCTTTGTCCTCTGCCACACAGGATGTTAGCAGGTCATCTCCATGTTGTTGTAAAGATGAAAAGACGGGCAATAACACCTAGACATCTCCCCTGCTCCATGCTGACAGGGCAGAGGCAGCCTGTATCGATTGTCACGTCCAACTAGTAATAAGAATGTAAGCTCAGCCTTGCACTGCTTTCCATCAAAGCAATGCAAGCCAAGCTTTCCTTTTGCACAGGCCTGCATTCATTTCTCCAGTTGTCAATATGTCCTGATAGAACTTTTAGACACTTATCAATATTTAACTGCACCCCTATTGACTCAGCAATTACACAGTAATTGATTTAAGATTGATTATCATCATGTTAACATTTTAATGGTAAAAGTCTAATATAACTAACTGGATGTGAAATTATTTTAGGGTTTTATTACCTTTGTGCATACACATTACTGTTCCTTGTCACAAGACTTTAAGTTTTACTTAATGTTGTATTGTTTACCCGATATAGTTGAAGATATTGTTTATAGCCTTGCTCTTTGTCAGTAATAAGCCCTATTTTTATAGCACAGTGTATTTATAAGTAAAATATTCAAAGGGACCCCTTCAGAATAGCTTGTTACTGGTTAAAGCATATGAAAAGGGGGGGGGGTACTAGGAAATGATTAATTCATCCACTGTGCCAAACATAAGAGACAACAGTTATTTTATCAACTGAAGTGTTGTATCTAAGAGCTAGATTTCATGAATCAGTTTTATTGATTTCTTGCATGGAGAGGTGTAGTCAGAGCTACAGCAGGCTTGAGATCTGCCAGCTGCACTGGATATAAATATTAGCCAAGAAAAATATCCAATAAATAATACCAAGAATGGGGAAAGATGAAATCTTTTTCCAGTGTAGCAGTGATTAACTCAGTCCTATTTGTTTTGTTAACTCTTCAGCAATCCGTTGTGTTCAAGAGCAGTGGAACATAAGGGAAGGACCACTGGCAGCCAGTACTGGTTCAGGATTTTACATGAGAGATAGGAGATTATATCATAAATAAAGGGTTACTTTTAGCTAACCAAAATCCAACAGAAACCTGAGAAAGGAGTGGATTACAGGTCTTTTGAAACTGTCCCTGTTGGCCATTGCCTACCCAGTCTTTTCTGAGACTATCAGAGATTAATTTAAGAAAATCTAACACTTTTTTAAGCTGTCTTTTGTCAAAACTTACCTTACTGGGGTATTTTCCAATTCTGAAATTTTTCTCAAGATACAGAGGCCAGTTGCTTTCACAAATAGACACTGGTAGGCTGACTGTTGGATCTGGGCCTTAATCAAAGGTAAGAAAGAGTAAAGGAATCTTCAGAGGTTTCCTCACTATGCAAACAAAGAGGTCAGTGAGCTATTTCATTGCAGAGCCAAGTCTTTTGTTTGTAATAACTGAAAAATGATACTTTCAGCAGTAGTGTTAAAGGTTTAAAAAGTTTTTGTAAGTTTGTGAATCCTGCTTCAAAAAGCTGTCGCAGAACTGCCACTTGCTGGGCTGCTATGCAAAAGATAGCAAATCTTACTCCTCAGCACTGTCATTGTAGGATTTAGACAGATCTGCCACTATTTATGATGCATATCTTTGTGTCTTCTTTTCCTCTTTTACTAGTCATTGGAAGTTTTGCAACTTTCAGGCATGAGCAGTCCTCCAGACATCTTTAGCACTAGTCAGAATCTTATGCCAATGGCCCTGTTGAATTGAAAACATTTCTTTTTTTTTATATCAAAGATAAATTATCCTAGGACCATGTTTTTGGCAATATGGTCACCTCCAAAACCACCGTCACTTTTTGGCCCAGTTATTTCTCAAATCCAGAACAACACCTTCTGTGAGAGACGCTCCAAACTACATTTGCCTTCACCTTAGCTGTGCTTGAAGTTTGGGAGCATTTTGGATTGTTTCTGTAATTGTGGCCTATCCTAATCAGTCTCTTTACTCTAGCTGTACTGTGGGAGCACGACTTCTCAGAAAAAAAGAGGAATTCTACTCATGTTCCTTTGGGGTTTTTTCTTCCTTTTAGCTATTCCCTTCTTCCCAAATTTGAGGGTACAATCTGAGATAGTATTTAAGGGGGTATGGGCAAAAATGCAATAGAAGGAAGTTCTTTATTTAATATTAATACATAAACATAATTTGGCACCTAGTAAGAAAAATAAATCATCAAAGCCTTCACTAAATACTAAGATTGCTTCTTTTCTATACAAAGATTCCATTTCAACATGCCCACCTTTTAGTGTAATTTCAGCACAGCAGCTCAGGCTAAGCATGGTAATTAAAACTTGCAGCAATAGACTGTGAAGTTTCATAGAATACACATTGTGGCTAATTTAATAAGAATCTGGTAATCTCTGTGATCTTGTCCACCTTTGTATTAAGTATTGCAGTACTGCACCTTAACTTGAGGCAAATAGCAAAATGATATTTGTTACGAAATAACAAGAGGTTGTATGAGTTCAGGAAAACCTGAGTGGCAACAGGAAACTTTCTCAAAGATTCCAGGAGAATTAATCCTTATGATTTGACAAATCTGTTTTTTACCAAGACATTGGTTGAATCCCTCTAGAAAGGGCCCTAAACAAAGGCTGTGTTTTTTCAAGAAAAGACATTAAAATATATATCAAATTAAACCCATAAGAGCAGGAAAGGTATTTTAAACATACAATTGTCTGAAAGATCCTTTTTATCACTAATATAATACCTCAGATCAAGAGTTTTCTCCTATGAAAAACCCGTAGGCATTCTTACAGTACTGAGAAAAAAGAGATACTCTTCCACCAGTAATAATTTTTATTAAGAAGCTGGTTTTGAAGCGAGTTCATTTCTGTCTTGCGTTTATGACAGATATTAGATGTGCATAAAACATCCAAGGAACACTTCTCTTCTGAGCTTGCTGCACTTTTCAACTCCTTTGCACTGTTTGTACATGACTAAACCAGGTCTGGGGCCTGGAGTGGGCCGTTTGACTCCTCTCATTCAGTGGACCTAAATTAGGACAGTCAGGAAATGTCAGTCTGCTGAAAAAAAAAATAAATCCAATCCTACCTAGGAAAGAGTGGGGTTTTCTGTGTTAAGGCTTCAGTCTCTCACTTGGATAAGGCATTACACTTTTGGATAGTTATCCGCACAAAGCTGATAGAGGTTGGACCATCACTAATTCTTGGTTCATTTTTTTCCCCAGTTTTTAAACAAAGTGTGCAGGAGGTACAGGACGTAACTATGTATATCAGGTGGAAAAGTTGATTCCTATTCAGTCAGACTACTGATAGTGAAATGAATAAAACATTTTAAAATGACAAACCAGTCCGTGTGTCTACAGTTCATTTCAGCACTTCATATTTTATTTAGAACTCTTATCCATAGGTAGAAAATACTGAGTTTCATATTAAATATTTCATTTTAATTAAAACTCAATACCAGGGGAAAAAACCAAACAAACCCCTGCAGACACCCTGTGACACCACAGAATTGTAACACGATTCTCAGAGCCACCTTTCTAGCTGTCCCGCTTGAAACTCTGAGGAGCTGAATTTTTAGAGCTATTTAGTGTCAAATTTTTGTTTGAAAGTAGGAGAGGCTGCAGCCACATCTTATTTGTCAAAGCTATGTCCAAGATAGCTCAAAACAAATATCTGGGATAACCTGTCCACAAGAAAAAATGGTGCTTGAAGTTTGGGATTCTTGAGTGCTGTAAGCATCCACAGGCTGCATTCATTTCTTCACCCCTTAGAAGTCACAGCAGGCCTCATGGGAGGCATTTTATTTGTTTGCGTGCTTGCTTGCCTGTTTCTAATGAGCTCTGAGTGAAATTTAGATAAGGATATGCTCTCCCTGGCTGCTGATCAGAACTAAAATGAAACGTACTGAGCTACTACAGTTCTTGTAGTCTTCAAGGTATGTCCTGTGACATCTCCTGACACTTGCACAGCCCAGGAAGTGGTACCGTGACTGTACCACTCAGACTCTGCTCTACCTCGTCTTCCCATGCTATTTCTTCCCATCTTTGTGTAAAATCTAGTTTGAGTCCTAAATAGATGCTGTGATGATTAGCTGCTGCTAGAAATGGTGATAATATTTTCATGGAGACTTTTAATGAGATTGGTACTTAACAGCTCTGAAAGTTTTGATATGTCTCATTATGATCCTGCATGTTATTTTCATGTTATTCTGATTATGGGGGTTTTTTTTAATTATCAGTGCTCTGTTTCTATTTAGCTTCCTTAGAACAATTTTTTAAGTTAAGAAATTCCTTTAAATATAAACTTAACACTGCAACAAGGTTATCTGTTCAAGTTAGTCAAAAGAAACTTGAACCTGCAGCTAAGAGAAGACCTACTCCAAACTGGGCCTTATATGTGACAATCTCATTATAATGTGGCTCTGAAGAGCCATCAATATTCAAAAAGCTAGAGAGAGAGGTCAGTAAGGGCAGTACTGCAAAGAACTTTTACCATTACTCCACTGTGTCCGTCTCTCTTAGGTCCATCTCTCTTAGGCCTATCTTTCTTAGGCCCATATTAAAAAAACCCTACTCCTTAGTTCATAATTTATGTTATGTAAGCATTCCTTCTCCAAACATATCCCCAACCTGACTTCAGTATAACACAAGATCCAGAAACAGCTGTTTTGCATGACGAATTACACTGTTACAGTCACTCCTGTAATTAGGATGGAAAGTAGATATTTTAAACCCACATTTAGGGGAAAAGTTACAAAAGATTAATTGCATTTTATTAAAATTCTAAATTCATCATCACTGGAAATTTTCTTCGCTTTATGGCAGAGTGGGAGAAGTCCAAAGTGGTTGTGAAATGAATCCAGTATGCACTAATCTGCCATGCTGACCTCATTCAAACTCGAGAGCACCAATGTATTATATAGCATAATTACTCTATAGCTAAAATCTTAAGGAAGGCTTTGAGCACCCTGTCTGTGAAACACAAATTGAAGTTGCCATGGTTCATGTATAAACAGAGAACTTAAGTAGGACCCATAAAAGCAAGGCCTGCCTAACTTGCCCCAGGTATCAAAACATAAAAAGCATTATTAGAATGTCCACTTTTTATAATGTTTTTGAACACTACACCTTTTAAAATGGATTTAAAGACCTCTGATATAGTGAAGAATTCCATGGTTTAAATTATGCATTTTTAATTTCTTGTCTATTGGCTAGCAATTGCCACAGTAGAATTCTTTTTTTTTAAACATAATTATGCATGCAAACATTATTTGCATAGATTATTGTGAGTCTATGTATCTTTTTTTTTCTGTTAGTGCTATTCATCTAATTTAAGTTCATTTTTATCATAGAATACCTAAGATTTTTAATAATATATTGTTAGTACTGAACTGTCATAGAAGGAGCGATGGTCTTTCTTCATTAGCCTTTTTTCAGGCTAGCAGTGTAACTTCTGAGAATACCATTTAGGACCATTTAAATCAGTACTTCATTTTTTGTTGAAGGTAATCATAGAAGCCTACTTTCCAAAAGTAACCTGATGAAGACAAGTGGGGTCAATACTGACAAAAACACATATGATTCTTCACTACCGAGAAACTCATTTGGTAATTAAATGTTCAGTTTAAACCAGAATTTCTGTTCTAAGCTTTGGAAAACTCTATTTGGTTACTGCAAGCAAGCAGAGGTTAAGCTCAGAACAAACTTCTTCTGCCCTTCTTGTCTGACTGCACCATATTAAAATAAAAAAGGCAATGGAAAATCCCTGGTAGTAGCACTTCATTACTTTTGTATAATATCCATAGTTGATTTATCCTGAAATGATTATAGCTTGATGATCAGCTAATTAGAAACACTCATAATCATTTTCATTGGCTGTTTGCAAAATATTACATCTGGGTAATTTAATGCAAGTTACTTCATGAACACTTGCTTAAAATAACACACACACACAAACACAATATAAGTAGAAGAGAGATCTCATTTCATGATAGCATTAGTAACGACATTCTGTAACTGACTATGAAACTGCTTATAGGAACAAACTAAAACCACAGGAAACGCATAATGGAGAGTCCTAATGTGCAAAAACATGATCTTTGTTTCTGTGTAAATTGTTCTCTCAATAGCTTTTTGCTCCCTATTTTTTCCTGCTCAAATGCATGACTTGAAATATTTTCTTTTATTTCATATGCGTGAAATTCCATGATGAGTCATTTTTTACAAACTTAAGCTTGCTATTTGCGTTCACTATATATGACTCATGACCTTATAGGCCTTATATGTGCCTAAAAAATGAGTGGAAGTATAGGTTCTGAAGTCATTAGAAGGGCTTTTGGTATTTGTTTCGGTAAAGATGTTGCACAGTCATCTAATAAATTATAACAAAAATTTTAGCCATAAAATGGTTAAAAAAATAGATGATCCTCTGCTATTGCTCAGGGAATGGCTTCCATCCATTTTAGTACAACCAAAAGCAGCTTGATATTTAATTTTCATAGCTGGCCACATTCATTAGGCATAACATTTCTTCCCTTTTAATGTCATTACATCTCCCTCAACCCTTGATCAGATTTCATTCCTTAAAATCTTTCTTCTCTGATTTCCTGAATCCCTTCTCCACTTCTTCATAGTTTATACTTGACAGTGTTCCCGTTCTACCTTTAGAAGAAAAAGGAGGTTTCTTGTCTTCCTTTAAAATTATAGGCATTCCTTGCTCATGTTCTCCTTCTGTCTAACACCTGTAGGCTCTTACATTCCCATCAAAAGGCTGCAGTTGCCCAAGGAATGGCATCTGGGCTCCTTGTTAAACTGCTGGTGACTGGAGGTGGATAGAAGGGGTGAAAAAGGAGAGGACAGCCATTTCATAAGTAAGGGGAAGCTGAGGGGAGGAAGAGAAAGGAGAAATGGAAGAAGAGAGAGAAGGTTAGTGAGAAGTTGATAAAGAAGAGGATAAAAATGGTGAGAGAGATGGTGGTGAGAAACTGAGGAGAAAAGACAAGACCATTATCAAGAAAAATGGTCCATGCATAAAGCAAAAGACATGGACATGGCTAACTCAAAGGCATCAATCTTCTAAGATGCTATAATATTAATCAAGATTTAACAGGTCAATTGCTCAAATGAGCATAGGTTGAAGACAAGTCTGTAGTAACCTTACCAAGATTTTTTTACAGCATTGCATAGGTTAATCTTATACATTTAGCAAGCTAATTCCCCAGTTTTAAGATTGCTGATTTAGGGGTCTCCCAGCTCAATAGCTCAGTCTGTGTTCCTGACAATCTTATTTCTGTTAGCAGTGGCTGTTCTAATATTCCTTTAGCGAATGGTGTTGGATCTTAATTTTTTCCTTTCTGATATGCTCCTGTAAACCTGGAAAAACGTCACTGAAGTCATTGCTGTTCCACAGGCATCAAATTTTTTTGAAGGGAGAGGTAAATCCAACCTCATCCACGGGGTTCTGGAAAACGTTTTGTACTATGGCAATAGCTTAGAGTATTTATAATAAATAGAGCATCGTTACAGCAAGTACCAAAACTTATAAGCTATAAATTTTCTGATTAGGAAGGAAACCTCACTTGTGATTTGGTGTATTAATCTAAATGAAATGAAAGAGAATATTAGATTCTTTAAGTCCCTTGTCTTTATATAGGATTTATTTAAGGCAAAATTGCAAAATTCCTTAAGGAAAGCAGAAAGTCTCTTAGGGTGGATAGGGCAAGCTGCAGGATGAGGTATTTGCTTCCCCTGAGCTGCACTAAGAGGATGAAATGAGGCAAAAGAATGCTTTCTATTCTTTTGATCTGCACAGTTTATGTCAGACCACTTCAGGATTCAGTAACAGGGGCTTAATGGAGAAGAAAGTGGAGATCTTCATAAAGCATTGTAAGATCCCAGTTATATTTTCTGTTTCAAATGAAAAGGATTTTATCCGAGTTATACATGGACAGAACTTAGACTTTCATGTGTCATAGTTACGTGGTGTGGTTATAGCAATTAGACAACATACCGAAAAGAGATCGCATGAATAATAGTTCTTTTTTCTAAGATTTTACACAATGGAAGTACGTATTCTATTGTAAAACCCAAAATCTTACACAACCTTAATCACTTTATACTGTCATTCCACATGATCCACGTTGAAAATATAAGAAGCTAGTTAATTTTTTCTATGTATAGAATGAGAAAGCGTGTTAAGATGCAACTTTAAAATAAATAACATTCAGAGTTTATTAGCAGTATTTATACAAATATGCCTGCAAATAAAAGAGGAACTCTGCAACAGGGACTTTTTTTTGTGCTATACAGCCCAAAGTGAGCTGCAGGCACTGCAATATTAAAAAAAAAAATTAAAAAATCACTATGTGCAAAATAATATGACTCAAATAAGGTGTAAGAGCATACTGAATATGCGTCTTTTTCCACAATGGGTTCATTGTTATGTAAATTTGATTTTTATATCTGCATTAAAAAAATGTGAATGAAATATTGGGTTTGTAAAATGAGAATTTGATCTTAGTCCAGAAGATAAAGAAGCAAATGTATGGGAAACTCAGCTGGTAAATATGTATTTAAAGGACTTAGGAAAGTTCTAAATGGAAACCTCTTTTGATCTTTGAAATGTTGCTGCTCTGTCAACGTCATTCATTGCTTTGTCTTGTCTATTCTACAATGGTGGGCTAAACTAAAAATAAATAAAGGTACTGTCAAAGATTATGATAATCATGGATCCGGACCCAACGCTGAAATTAGAATAGGAAGTTTTGTTAGAAATAGATTATAATTGGCCAAATCAGCAGCCAAAGGATGTGCTGCTTTGGAAGGGTATTCAGCAGACCACCCTGCCTTGGAGAGGCCATAACCAAACCAGGCAAGTGATATGTTGATTCACTGCTATCCTCTGCCTGTCCCGGAAGAGCAGGTATAGATTGATTTTGTAGGACTGTCTGAGACTATAGTGAAAAAAAAATCAGAGACTGTTTTCCTTCAAAGGCTAAAAAGAAACAAAATATTTTTCCAAGCTAATTTGAAAGGCTCGTTATGTCAACACTGCTCACTGACCCTTCCATTCAAAGCTCTCTGTATTTGCACTCTATTCTTGCATTGTCTAAACACATCACAGTGAAATGAGACGGGTTCAAGGGAACTGAAAATAATGTATTATTTGCTCTAGTTGAACAGTAATTTACTTATATTTCTTGGACCCATATAAATTTAGTCTTGGAAAAGACATTCAATTCAAAACCAACTTAGTCTTTTAGTGTTTTCCTGTGATAATCAAATACACACTCTACTACCTTCCTAAAATTATGCCTTTTTGTAAATGTTTTAATGTTTATACAGGAGATGACTCCACAGGATAACTCAGTGTCCAGGTATTTATCCAGTGTTGGCATTGCTTCCCTAATGTTTATGATAAATAGTGCCTTTCCTAATGCAGTACTTTTTTCCTTCAAGTATTTGGAGATTTGCGTCATGTACCCACTGTGTTTCTGCTTAGTTAATCTCCTGTAAATAAATATATCTTTTTAAAATATACCTAAAAAGTCAAATGCACTGGGCTCCATCAGAAGAGGGGTGGCAGCAGGGACAGGGAGGGGATTGTCCCTCTCTACTCTGCCCTCGTGAGGCCCCATCTGGAGCACTGTGCCCAGATCTGGGGTCCCCAATACAAGAAAGATGTTGGAGAGGGTTCAGAGGAGCCACGAAGATGATTACAGGGCTCGAGCAGCTCCCCTACGAAGAGAGGCTGAGGGAGCTGGGCTTGTTCAGCCTGGAGAAGAGAAGGCTGAGGGGGGACCTCATTGCAGCCTTCCAGTCCCTGAAGGGAACATAAAAACAGGAGGGGAAACAACTTTTTAAAAGGGCAGACAATGGCAGGACAAGGGGGAATGGATTAAAGCTAAAGGAGGGAAGGGTTAGATCGGCTATTAGGGGAAAGTTTTTTACAGAGAGAGTGGTGAGGGGCTGGAACAGGCTGCCCAGAGAGGTGGTGAGTGCCCCGTCCTTCACAGTAAGACATCAGAGTCCTTAAGTTCATAATTTACTCAAAATATGGTGTTAGACTCAAACTTATGTCCCAATTGATGTTTCTTCTTTATCAGTGAGGCAGAGTCGTTCAAGCGAAGCATTGTTTATGTGAGGTCACTTCTATGGCACTTCAAACCATCCTGTTAACAAGTCTTCCTTAACCCTTTACAAGCATCTTACTTGCAAGTCCCCTTTAGCACAAATAGCAGTAATCAATATTTTGGCAATGTTGAGACATAAATCCACTGGTACAGGCATTCGCTGAGGGACATGGTACATCACACTGACCAAGGGTCGCTTCCCCCCAACACACCAAGGAGGGACTAGTCAACATAGGAAAATCGAGAAGACCAGTAAGACTGGCATGATTTTGTCTCCACTCACCAAAGAGAATTAGCACTTCAAGCCTGGAATAGACAATTATGAACCTTTTTGTTGAATTGGTTAGTAAATTAAGCTTTGATATTCTCAAATGAGGTTAATAACAGCAATTCTGCTCCTGTCCTTTAGCCCTTAATCCTAGTCGTTTGTGCATTTAATGGGGGCTGGATTTCATATTTCCCTGAACACAAAGTATAGACAGTAGCTCTGTTCCTAAATCCTTAGGGCATCTAACACTTGGAGTCAAGTGCAACTAGAGCATGAATATATAAATCTTCTAAGAATGGACTTTAATTCTCTGGGGAAAAAAATAGACATTCTTTAATTACTTTTTCTTTCTTTTCTTCACTTTAAATTCACTACAAATGGTGAATCACAGATATGATAATGTTATCCTCCTTAGAAAACGAGTGTTGTAATCATAATAGCAGGGATATGGCTGTTCTTTTGAAATTCTTTCCTTAAGATAGAGAAAAATAATTTGACACAGAACTTGTCAGTTTTAGTGTGCTTCATTTTTATCTCAAAGGGAAATTCTTGTTAAATTGTAGGGTCAAGTACTAGAACCGGAAACCTGTGACTACAATTGGAGAGCTAAAAGTAGAAGCTAAAAATCTGAAGACAGAAGGAAAAGACAGAGAGGCCTAAGAATGAGGCAAAATAATTGCTAAAAATTTATATTCTAACAGAGTCAAGAAGTATCCTTCAAGTGAGCATGAGTGTATCTGTGTTCAGAGATTTTTTTTAATGCAATTATTATTAGCAAAACAGATGTCATAATGACTGAATTAATAGTTGGAAGGTTTATGTTAGGTGTGCTGAATATGATGTACCACCATAGCTTCCTGATGGGGACATGAAGTCCAACACATGTGTTCAGGGTCTGTCTGGGCTTAGGTGAATCTTGTGAACAACAGCAGCAAACAGAAAACAAGATGCAACAAAAAAGTTAAACAACTAGAAGGAAGGAAAAGTAGAACAGAGCCATGTGGTGACCATGCTGAGTAATGGGATCGTTACCATTTTGAAGGCAATATATAACAGAATTATGCTAAGAAACTTGTCAGAGGCTTTTGTGAGATAACTACTTTGCAGCACAATACGGGGATGGGGGGGATGTCCTGGGTACCTGCTGGAAGCTGCAGAAACTCTTGCTCTAACTGCACTGTGTTTCCTGGCTCTGTTTTTCCTTAATTCCAAAGTACTTTCTCCCAAAATGTGTTTCTTAGAATAACAGCAAATAGCAGAAATGCACAGATATGGAGCTACACTTGGAGAATTGTTAGTTCCCAGTTTGGTGCTTCAAAATGCTTTTTCTTCATGTTAATCTAGGACATAGTTTTTAAGAAAGAGGCAAATAGTCTCTAACTTTACGTAGAATATTAAAATAAATGTTTTCTATAGCTGCTTGCCTTTTAAGTCAGTTCATTGTCTAAAATACTACGAGATGATTCAGTGTATTTTTTTTAGATACAGGACTTTAAAACACAATTCCCTTCTTGCAGGACAGTGCAGAATGAGCTGAGTACGAATCTGCTAATTTCCTTTCACGTTTGATCTTTGCTTCCTTGATCATTTCCGTAATCTCTATCACTTCAGCTGTCTATGCCTCCACTTGTAGCATTAACCTTGATGTTTTGTAATAGATGTCTCTCACGGCCTTTGCTCTTTCCTGTCCTCTCCCTTAATTTCCTTGGTTATCCACACTAGTGGGTTTCTTCTTTTATAGCCTATTTATTTTCCAGTGATATGTTCTTTCCTTGGACTCCCATTTAATTAAAGCTGTACTGTCAACTTGAAAATCACATTTCCGTCTGAAAATGTTGTGTCTTCTCTTGTTATGAGAAGCCCTTGAGATGGCTCTAGCTAAACGGCAGAGCGGATCTGGGAGGAGGTTGCCTTCCCTTTTTTCATTTTGCTTAACTTGTGTAATATTCCAGCATTATTTGAGCGTCTGGTATTTCAGGTACCTGAGAGGGTTCTGCCACAGGCTGTTTGCGGAAGGAGGAAAGAAATGACCCCTCCATCCTCCCCTCATTTCCCCTGTGGCCTTTCAGGAACATGTGATTCCAGATCTAGGCAGTACTGAATGAATTAAGCTGTATTAAAAGGCTGCTTTAAAATGAAACCCAAGACCTCTTGCTCCTCCAGTTGTTAGGGAAGGACCAGGATGTGTGTTGGCAATTCTGAGATGTTTTTATCAGAGCTTTCATGATTTCTGAAAACATAACTACTTCTGTTTCTTCTCTATTTTTCCCTGCTCTGCAATTCTGTGCTCATCACAGAGCCAATACAGCCCTCTCAAATCAACCAAGTGTTGCCCACAGAAAAGTTCTTTTTTGTTTCTAAGTGTCCCCCATTAACAGAGAAATTATTCCTGATGCACCAAAGCTGTGTATTCTGGGATAGTATTTACTTCTTCGATTTCTAATTTTAAAACCTCATCTGAGAGAGATTTGTAACTATGATCATGGCTTACTCACTTCGGCAGATGCACTTACACTCACGTCACATTAAAGGCATGATGCGTTTGATACTCCAAACCCCTTTGGAAATAGACACTGAAAACAGAGGCAGCAGCCTATGTCTTACTGTGAATATGGATATATTTATGTGTTAGTGTGAGACAGGGAGGTAAAGTACAAAGAGGATTTAGGGAAATTTCTCCATGCTAGTGCCATGAATTAAAATGCCTACATTTTTAAGTAGGCATGTAGTCAGTTTGAGTCATGTTCATCAATATTTTCTGTTGGACTGCAATGATGGATTTTGGCAGATCTTGCAAGCTTGGCCCCAATATGGAAGATTTTATTCCTTATGGTAAAAGGATGAACATTCTCTGGATGCATCTCAGTATTGTGTATTATACTCTGTATTGAAAAAAAATTACAGTAAATAGACATAATTTCCTAAGCTCTGGAAAGCAATGGCTTCCTCAGGGTGTGGGTGAATTCCTTGATAAAGGTACTTGGGCAGCGTAAGATGTTTGTTTCCCAGAGAGGGTTATCAGTGTTTTGCCTCATGCATTGTCACAGCCCTTGGCATTAGATCAGGATGTTATCGCTGGGCAGTACTTCTGTTCCTACTCTGGAAATGCTGTGTCAAACTTTTTTTTTCTTTGCAAGTGCAAGCTTATTTCACGTTTGGCTTAAGGATATTTCTATATTTTCTATCAATCTGACACTAGCATACAGTTTATATATTCATAAAAAATTAGTCCTGAATCTAGCTTGCAAATCAAATAAATAGCTTGTTTGAAAATTCATCCTGCATTTAACTAAGATGTTTTGTTTAGCAGAATGGAAGGAAGAATGAACTCAAGGGAGTGTGAATGCAGACAGCCCGTGTGTAAAAGAAGAAAACCTTTACTTGCCTATAGCCAAATCTTTTGAAGGTGGCCTCTGCTCATTCACAGTCACCAGCAGCTGCTCCGTTTTGCTTTGAGTTTTAGCATTGGTTCTGCTGTTGGGGAAACTGTGCTAGAGTCATGAGCAGAAAGCCCCAAGCCCCCTGGGAGGCACTGCTAGGAAACAGCTCTGTTGTGACAGTGTGCCCTGAAGGATGCTCGTACCACATGAGTAACTTTCTTACATGCAAAATATATTTTCAGTGATGAACCTGTGATCATTTCCATTGAGGAGTACGTTATTCCAGTTTTATTTTGCAAATTTGGTGATGTGTAGTAACCAGAGATACCTCTTACTGTACGGAATCTTCCATAACGTACTACATCTAATAATAAATGTAGCACAATAATAAATCACAAATGTAGTACAATAATAATAAATCACAAAAATGTGATGGAATGACGAGTTTCACTGACTGCAGTGAATGGAGGGATGTGGGCACTTGGTGGGAGGGAAAGGATGTTCAGTTAGGTCAGACTGATTATTGAGGGAAGCAGCGGGAGTGGTTAAGCCATAAGAGGGGCAATGGGAGCTGAAGAGCTTATTTGATAAACTGTCACAATTAGGAAATATGTCTTTCTACATTCTAAATGTCTGTAAATTTTAGTCTAAAGATTGAAAGAAATGTATTTTATTCCTAGATAAATTTCAAAGCACTCTGCTGTCCACAGTCCTGACAGTACTTGACTTTCTGCAGCTTCTTGGAAGGGATTTGCAGATCAAATGTTTCATTACCTGTTTCAAAATTGCTGGGACAGATTTTTCATGCCAGTATTTCCTGAGACTAACGGGGAATGATATTTTGAAGATGTTAAGGATTCTTACTCTTTGCAGTGAAACACTATCAAACACTGGTGTTGAAAGTCTGATTTTCTTTGCATTGCTGGGAAGATATAAATGCTCAGACATATGGTAGCTGTGAATGAAAACAACTGGGGCAAATAAGGAATAAGCTATTTGTCCTTTTAATGAAAAGACTATCTGAACAAACAGCATACAGTTTTCTTAATAAGACTGATAATCAAAGTGTCCTGTTGGGTATTCATTTGCTTCTGGATTCCCAGACAGCAGCCAAAAGCATTTTTTCCATCTTCAGTTGCCAAAGAGCTTGTCCCCTTTTCTGTCCAACTTTCAAAATGGTTATACATGGCTTTTTGTTCCCAGGTTAAATTACACTGAGCATCTTGTAAAGTTCATTATCAGTTTTCAGTTCAGCAGCATTGTAGGCACAAAGCATATCATCATGCATTAGATAGATTTTTTGTACTGCTTCTGTATTCAGTGCAGGTTCCTGGTTGCAGTCCTTTCTTTGGATCTTTCAAATCTGCCTCTCTTGTCATGCTCTGCCCTTGTAAGTGACATGAGCTGAGGCATTTGAGATAACCTTCTTCAGGCATTTTGGCAGTTGGAAGCTGGGCAGTCTCATTGACAGGGTATCATTTAGCATTTTCTTTCACTCTTGGTCCTTGAAGATTATTGACATGCAGAATATATAGCCCAGACTATTAAGTATATTTTTTAGTTGCTTTCATGGTGAACTTCAAGAAATGGTGAGGTATAAGGAAGTATTACAATTTTGCTTCCAGTCAAATTAAGTGAAATTTAGATTGGGGAAACTTCACAATTAAAGGTGGCTTGCACAAGGATCAGTATTGTCCAAGTGCACTAATACAATTCTCAGTTTTGGTTAAATTCTGATTCTCTTTTCACACACCAGATGGGAAAGAACAAACAAACAAAAAAAGCAACTTCAGTCAATTCATTGGATCTTCACAATTGCAAAAAAGGACATTTTCTGACTACTTACCATAGCATTTTTAGGACTAACCTCTGGAAAACAGATGCATGTGCACACGCTCAATGACATGCATTCAGTCTTTTCATTCCTCGTGATAATGTAGGAAGAAATAATGTGCTAGCTATTTCTAGAGTGCCTGGTACCTTCATGTGTAAGACATAACGAAGTAAAATGGGTCGTCAAATTAATTCTGAAAATTGCTTTATATGAATTTTCATGATGATAACTTAGCTTAAATAGACTGCTCAACAGTTCTACCCAGTTCTGACAGGGACAGTTTCTTCTAAATCTCATTATCATAATCCTATTACAATATNGCATCTTTATGATACCTAGGTGTTCTTTGTGCTTCTTGATGAGAATTGACTTAAGTGACCTAGAAGTTCAGATTAAATGTTTAAGCTTTACTAGTCCTTGAAAAGTGGTAAAATGGAGAAGATGTTGCAATACGTGTTAGTGAAACTATTCAGAAATTGAATTACAGATGCTTTCAAGGCTACGTCCCATCCTTTACAGAGGCAAGTTATCTCCCTGACCCTCAAACCTCCTGTACAACTATTTCCTTGTTTAATAAAAACAACTAGATCATCAATTTGACAAGCAAAAACTGGGAGTCAATTTTTAAAGCCCAAATCCAGCAAGCTATTAAATGTCAGTTGCTCAGTATTGCACTATCACTTCCTCCTGCAGCTGAGGATGCTCAGTAGCACTCTGGATGATGCTTGCAAGCAGGTGTGCAGTGTGTGCAGTGACTTCATGCTTTCCTTCTGTTTAGAAGTGGTTAACTGTTTCTGAAATCTCCAAAATGTAAAATTCACTTAGAAACATGTTATTTCTCTCTAAGTTTCCTTGTTACCCTTTCCATACTCCCTGACTTTGAACAGTTTAGTCCGTGTTCTGGAAGAGCCAGGTAACAGGGACACGGCAGGCTGCATTTGAACTCCCTTACTAGGATGTACAGGTTGTCTGTACATACCAATACAACAGTGCTGCCAGTATGCACAGCAGATGTGAAGTGTGCTGATAAAAGCTTTTCACCACTGAAGTAGATACACCCTTTCATTGAAAGGCATGAAGTAAATGGGCAAAAAGCATTCTTTTGGGAGGATACTTCCCTCCAATACGAAGCTGAGATGCTTACAAGTGGTCTTCTCTCTGGCTGTGGCTTTACAGGCTTCTTAACATACTAGCTCGTTCAGCAAACTGTTTAGCCAAAGTTCTAGGTATTTTTGTGTTACTGAAAGTGAGAATAAGAAATGTGACATGAAGGGCAATGCTAATTGCATGTGCAAAGGTGTCAAAACAGGTCGTACAGTGGCTATAGCAGTGGTTTTTAACAGATTCCCTTAATGATTTAAGTATAGAAGAATCCTGATGTATCTTGAAATTAAGATGGGAAAATTAACTCTCCTGAGTTAACGTATTATATTGATCTGAAGTGTCGTCTTTTTTGATATTTGATGTAGATGGGAATTTTCAGCACAGTTATACTTTAATATAGGTTATTACAACCAGTTCCAAAAATATTGTGGAGTACCGTTTGCTTCCTAAGGGGGTATATTTATACTACAAAGAATGTTTTGTAGAAAAAAAAGAGCATTTGTAAGTGCTAAATCAATCTCCTAGCTAAATTATCAACATCTGAACTGGATTACAGCAAAATGATATTTCATTAAATTGTAGTGGACTGTACACCTCATCTTTGAAATTATTCCACCCTCCTTGATAGACAGCTCGTTATTTAAATTCTATCATGACTGGTGCAGATAACTACTTTATCTTGCAAAAGCGCCAGAAAAATACAACTGTATCAGGGTGGTTAAACAGTGTTAGTGATGCACAGGTTACCTAGGTCCTTCATCTCAAAAGCTTGCAAGATAGAATTAATCCTTTAATCTTCTGTGTGAGCCTCAAGGCTCTCTTCTTTAATGCTGTACTACATTTTCACCTGCTTTTTCTTACTTTTCTGAATCTCCTTGCTAGATCTATTCTGTGTTTATTAGGTGGTAGACATGTCACTTCAGCCTTACTGACAGCAGAAGCTTTTGTGAAGGGTTTGTTTGTTTTTTTTTATATAAGGAAGATTATTTTTCAGGGTATGCAAGAGTTCATTATTAATGGCAAGAAAAAGATTTGGAACACTATATTGGTTGTATGATGGGACAGGTCACTAAAAGAAAACATAGGATGCTGCAAAAAATGGGACAGGATGGTAAAATAAAAATATATGTTGCCTGAATACAAGTCATTTATATCTGGGAGCTGATTTCTCCTTAAAGAGTCTGAATTTAATTGAATTCAATGAAAATATTTATTAGTTTATGGTAAATTATGCTTATTTATCTATATTTTATTCTTGTACAGTAGCAACACTACTTAGTGCACACCACAGAGTGGCAGCCAGTGATGTACTCCACATGAATCACTGTATTTGACTTAGAAGCAACTGATGAATCTTTACTGTGTTCAACAATCTGTGCAATTTCTAGCCCGGTGCTGGTGACCCTGAGATGTTCCAGCACCGTAAACTGTCCCAGTGGTGATAACATATAGGTGACAGTAAGGGTGAGTGACAGTAGGTGTTATCCCTTGGCAAAATTACAATTTGGAATATAACTTTAACTGTGAATGATTGCATCATAATCTGTATTTGGGGCTCAATTCTGTATGGCCTCCTGAGTTCCATGTATGCGTGCAGAATGTGAGTACAAATGCTACCAAACAAGGCTAGTAAGTAGTACTTCACAGGAGGAATGCTAAATCTAATGTGTAGACTACATTCACACCATTAGTTCAATCACTGCCTTTGCCTGTCCTTAAGTCCTGACACATAGACCCTCCAAACCCATTAAACTTGCCAGTCTTTTTCATAGTACCTTCTGTGATTGTGCTTGGAAGCTCTCCTGGAAGGACGAGCCTGTGAAAGACGAGCATTTCTTGATGACTGTAAGCTTCCTGTCTGGATCTCAAGCACTGTTGTCTGGACAAAATGAACTGTGCTAAAATCATGCAAATGGACAGCAATATTATTTTTTTGCATGCACTGACTTTATACTGGTAGCACCTTCACGGTCCATTGCTGTAGAAAACTAGTTCCAGAAGTTCTTTCCACCTGAGGAAATGATCAGTCCTGTATTTTTAATTTAAATTATCCAGCTGATGGGATGACACATTCTGGTTTAAAATTTTGACAATTGTAGCTGTGCAAACACTGTCTGAAGTAAGGCCATTGCGTAACCTGTGTGGACATATATTTGGGAGGCTCAGGAATAATTTTGGAAACAGTATAAGAGCTCTTTAGCATCAGTATATGTATAAACAAACCTGAAAAAATTTACTATCCATAACCATATGTACAGGTAGGCTTCAAAATGGGCAGGGAGACAATTTTGGCTTCCTAAAATGTATAGCTAGCTTTGGTCTTATCATACAGTTAGTCTTCTGAGAGTTAGCAGGATTTCCACTGTTTCCTGCAACCAGTACCTTTGGAAACACTGTAAGAAATTTATTTTAGTATGACCTTCCACAGTGATTATTTTGGATGATGATGTCCAAATGCTACAGCCTGGAATTAAACTGCATTGATTCTGCCTTCCAGTGTAATGTAGCCAATCCAAACTGAATCAGCCCTGGGAAAGTTCCTGATTCTAATCATCTGCTTTGCATGTGTTTGAATCTAGGACTCACTTCTTCCTTCATTTTGATGCAAGACCTAGTTCTGAGTTGTTCTCAGTGCAGAATCCAACAGAGGAGGAATAGTTGTCATTTATACAATGTTTTTTCATCTTCTGGCTCCAACGTCAATTGGTCTCTCCCCTGATGACTTAGAAGAGCATATATATTCATAGCAAGGTTGGGCAAATTAGGAAACATTTTGTTCTTTAGTGAATACTGATCCCACAAAAATTGTAATCTAAATTGAAGCCACATTTAACACGAGGCAATTATACAGCATCATTTATCACTTTGTGTTTTGAAGTTTTCCAAGAACTCTTTCATCCAAGTCTAACTTTTTTTTTTTTCTCTGCTTTGGTTTTGAAACTACCAAGTTTTGTTAGGGGATAGTTTTCATAACCTTTTCCTTTAAAAATTATTTTAAATTTATTCTGTCAGAGAAGTCACCAATTATCCTCATTATTTCCTTCACAGTGTATGCTTTCTTGCTATAACGCTAATAAAATTTCTGGTGAAAGCAATGGATAAGCAATGTTGGGAAAATTCCACTCAGTCTGAGACTATTTGTCTTATCTTCAACACGACTCCAAAATCCATGGCTTTAAAGTGCCACAGTAGTAAAACTGCTAAATCGGTAAAAGCTTGAAACTAGATAGTACTATCTCTTATTGCCATGTAATGTGAAGAGGAAATGATAACAGAATTAAGTAATATAGCTGAGTATCAGTTGTGGTAATTAGAATGTTTTGCGTAATTAAAAAAGTTTCAAAAACTAGAAAGGGTTTAGTAAAGATTTATTCATTACAAGAAATTAATAAAAATAGCTGTGGACATTGTTGAAATAATATGCATATAAGATCTGACTTTTATCTGGGTAATTTTATTTGAAAAGTCCTGTACAGCTTCTTAGTTGCAGATAATTGAAAAATCACACTTGGTATGTGGGACTGAAATATTGTCCCATTAGTTTCTATGAGGAAGCTCAGCATAGCAGTCCAGTGCCTTTGGAGCGGTTAGAATATTTTCCAATCAATCTCTTGACCCTTCTCTATTTCCTAATGTATAAGCTATTCTGAAATTTTTAAAATGCACATATGTAAAATTTATTCAGCCACATGCATTTTTAAAGAGCTAGTTTACATCTTCACGTGAATTATCTAGACAAATTCTATCAGCATTCAAAATGCAGGGGGTAAAGTTGTCTCTTAGAATCATAGGGGTTGGA
>VZTU01015840.1:7088-71615 GCA_013400835.1 Zapornia atra
TGCAGCTGGCGGAAATGTTTCCCTGCAGCCTTCCGGGCTTGGAGCTGAGCAGGGGTCCTGCTGCTGCCCTGGAACGGGCTGGGGAGGGAGCTGTAGGCAAAGGGCAGAGAAGGACTGTAGAAGGGACAGCTTTGTCAGCTGGAAACCCAGTGAGTGAGTGACCTTTCTGCTCTCTGGACTGAAGTGGGACAATTTCCTCTGTGTGATGACATTTGCTCCAGCCCTGTCCTCCTGCTGCTTTCTTCACCTCCGCTTCGCTTTGTAATTGCCTTTTGTTTTGCTGGCTTACCCCACCCATCCCTATGCTCCTTCCCTTCAGCATCCCCTCTCCAGGGATTCCTCTGCCTGAACCTGGCCAGCACAGGAGGCATAAAAAGGACAGCCATTGCTCTGCTTTTGTTGCCCAGTCCTTCCTGTTCCTGTAGGTTGGGCCTGGCTTGTCTGAGATCTCATGCCTCTTACACCTTCTGTTTGAGAAGAAGAAAAAAGGTATGAAGACCTTTTTCTTTTTTTCCTTTCTTTCTCCCAGTGGAGATCTCCTGGGGTACTCAGAGCTTGACCTCCGTGGGCTCCCACACCCTGACTGGAGCTGCGGGAGAGTCAACTCTTAAACAGCGTGTGATTTCTTACTGACATTTTGTGTGTGGCTGTGTCGCGATGTTCATGCTGTTGTTGCTTGCAAACAGCACTTTGCGAGTTCACTTTCCCCTGCCCTCTCCTCTTGTCTTCCATTTATTCCTGGTTTTGTCATGATCTAGGCTAGACAGGCTGGAGACTTCGAGGCTCCCAAAGACCTGCACTCCTAATGTAAGAAAACAAATGGAAAAACACTTAATCTTTTTCCCTTGGACTGAAATTCTGCCGGCTCCTTAATCTATCACAAAGGCGCATGAAAGGGCACAAGCGGCGCTTCTTTTCCTTGGATGGTCATCTTTGAGGAGGACATGTGCGTGTGGAGGAAAGGCCATTCAGTTGGTAAAACAAGAAGCCAAGAGGTAGGATCACTGGTTTCCGATCTTGGAAGTCTTCTGCCACTTGTTGGCTGTCTTGCTGGGAGCTTGTCACTTACATTTTGTGTGGAAGTTCACCTAAGTGTTAAAGAACAGCTTGTTGCTACGCTTTCTCAGGCTCTTGCCTGCAGTGGGTGGCTATGGAGAAGGCAACATTTCCCTTAATGGCTGAGCTGCAGTTGATTTGATTTACTGTTTGTTAGAAAGTGGTAGGTATTGTTTTACCCTCCTTGGTTCCCAGGCTAGGGGGACAGGTACAGGGAGTTCCAGAGATAAGTGGTGAGCTAAATAATTACAGGCCTGGCTTCTAGGGCTGGCTTGAAGATTAATGTTTTTTTTGTACAGCACTTGGAGATCCTCAGCTGAAAAGTGCTTTTAGCTCTGGGGCACTGCAGACTGGAGGCGTCAGGTACCTCAGTAGAGGTCAGCACTGGGAGGATATCAGAACTTTTGAAACAGAGATGCAGCTCAAGGCAAGTGGCTGGCCAGACCCAAGGGGAGGTTTACGTGAGACCTGGGAGATGCTCTGATGTAGGATGGGAAGGTGGGAGGGAGAGCCTGTCCCTTCAGGCTCGTTTCTTTTAAAGAGTTGTGGCTGCATGGAAGAGAGACCTGAGGAATAACGCATCCAGTGAATGCTGCTCAAGCCATCCTCCTCTCAATCAGCAGTGTCCCAGCTGGGAAGCAGTCAGTGCTCTGCTGCCATGGATATAAGAATAAAACAGGTTTAATTGCCTTCTGTCACCAGCCTGAGCTAGGACAGAAGGCAATAACTATGGAGAAACCCATAGGTGACCTCTGTAGGTTGCATTAAGCCAGAGCACTGCTTTTCTAGTGTTCTGGAGCTAACACACAGCAAATGACTACAACTCCTCTAAGTTGGGACATTCACCATAGTTATCACAAGTGAGGGAACTTTCTGCCTGCGTGTTGGAGTCCCAGCCTGGCTTTTCCAGCCCTAGAAGGAAGTGCTGAGTGCATTGCTTTCTAATCTTCCTGGGGAGATTTTCAGAGGGGAGGCTGTGCTGTGGGAAGCAGTGTAAGTTATGGATGGATCCAGCCAGCTTGCACTTGTTTGAGTCCACAAGCTACTACCAAGGGCCAGACGCTTGGGGAAAGTTCTCCCCATTCTGTCCCATGGGAGGAGCACGTGCGTTTGGAAAGATCCCTGAGTGCAGCAGCCACCGGTGCTGCAGGAGGGGAGAATTTCTCACTGAGTCCCTCGGGGGCGGTGCAGGGAGCGGTGCAATGCTCCCAGCACCGCCCCAAGCAACAGCTGGTGGTGCTGTGTGACAAAGCTCTCCTGGTGCAGAGGTGCAGGGTCCCTCGGGGGACTTGACTACGTTAGCAACTGCAGTGATCATGGGGAAATGGGACAGGTCAAGTTATGGCTGAGGGGGGGCTGCACTGTACAGATGTAGCGAGTCCATCCCAAATCATTTGCTACTCATTTTGTGCCGGAGGGGAAGGGAGAACAGCTTATCTCCTCTCTGTTCTGTTTCAGCAGAACATCCAGCACCTCGGAGCTACAGAACATCCTCCTTTCTTTTGTTGTTTTCCTGTGAAAGGCATGTTTTAACCTCCTGCCCACTCAGTGCTCAGCCCACTGCACAGCAGCAGCATACGTATGGCCCGTCATCTGGTTCCTTATGCTGAATCTCCCCTCCTTAGTATCTTCAACACTGCTTTTGGGTTTGGAGAGGCTATCGATCCATGCCAGTTCCTGTCTTGTTGAATCTATAGTCCCTGCATGATGTCAAACATCTTCCTCTGAAAACATCTTTTTTAATGGCTGCTGGTAGCCAGGGACCTCACTGGTGTCAACATTGTCCATCTAGTTGGGGAGAACTTGCTGGGAAACAGACCTGTCACCTGATGTTTAACTCTTCGGTTCCCTCTTTGAAGCTTTGACACCTGGTTATGGTTAATTTAGATAAAAGTGTCCGTCCCCACCACCCCTGCATCTGGAGAGCAGCACACTGAGGAGGAACGAAAGGGCCGTGGGAATTCTAGGCATCATTTTATTATCATGACCTTTAAGGAGACAGTGGGAGGATGGAGGAGGAACACAAGGAAGACACTTAGACGAGACCACACAGATAGTGTTTGGTGGGGGGTGGGGGAGACCAAACCCAGAGGGACTTCAAGACACAGACAGATGGGAGAGAAGGAAGGGAGATGCAGACGGGAGACTGAGCAAGACTGGCAAGGAATGGCGGAGCCACCTTCTTCCAGTTCATCCGGGGAGCGGCAGGAGCAGACCTGCGGCTCTCCATCCATGAAAAAACAGCCTTCTGTGCACCATTCTCCCATTTTCCTGAAATCTCTGCTTTTGCTCCTCCAGGCCACCATTAATCTAATATTAAGCCCCTTAACCTCTCTAATTGTTCCCTTTCAGTGTCAGCTGGTTTCCTATTAACCTTTCAATCTCTCAGTAATGCAGTTACTTCTGACTCCAGCCAGCGCTGGCTCTAAAGCTTTACCTCCGGCAGTGAATTTTCCAAGCTTTCACTTTTTTTTTTTCTCTTTCTTTTCTGTAATGATTATTACTGCTGTTAAGGAGCCAGTTTGAACCAGCCTCTAAGTGCACAAGGCTGAACCAGTTGGAGTCTATAAATAGCCCTTCACTAACCTTGCGCCTTATTTCATTAAGTTGATTGGCTTCCCTCTCTCCACTTCATTGCATTTCTGTCTCCCTCTACCCTCTCCATTATTGATGCTGGTTCTTTTGTTGCTATCCGAGACACCTGCTTGTTGATAGCAGGCTTGATCAGTCCTGGGTTTTTCTCTCCTGAACAAAAACATCTTTGTTGCTGGGGAAGCATCTCTAGGCTTTCGTAAGGGAGGGAGAGCAGAGGGTGAGGCAGGCCTGAAACAGCAAGCTGGAAAATGCCCGCCTCGCGCAATAGGAAATTGCGTAGCTGAGCACCAAGCACAGGGACAGAGTTTGTCGCCCACAGGCCCGGTTTCTGCTCTGACAACGCGATTATACTCAGCCTCTGGCTCTTGTGCAAACCCCAGTTGTGCAAGAGACTGAGGCCAAGGTGTCTACCCAAGGTCAAAGGGTGCTGCAGTTCAGACTGAGAGCGCTGGCCTGAAGCATTGACATCATTAATCAATATACTACTGCTGCTTGCTCTGTAACCTGGCAGGTGTAGTTTGTTTCACTGGCCATCAACAGTGGTTTTGCACCATGCCTCCTCTAACTCACCTGCTCCTTTCAGTGCTGATACATTTCACTAGCTCTGCTCAACACTGGTACCTCTCCCTAATGCTGGTACCTCTCCCCAGGGCCTGAAAACTGCTCCTTTCTTTCCTTTTTTGTAAAATACAGTGAGTGTTTGCAGTGAAGACTGAGTTGAGCAGTTGCATGAGGTAACCTGAAATCTCTGGAGTCTGTGTAAATCACAGCTCAACATTACAAGGCTAGGTCTGAGTGGCACTTGCAAACTGCTTGTGTGCAGTGGGGCAAAGCATCTCCTGGTGCCTCTCAAGTACTAGGGGTGCTACTGCAGAACCATAACAGGTTTTATTTGATGGACCCGGCAACAGGCATTGTTTAATGGCTTCTACAGGTGGGGAAGCATCTCATCACAGAAGAGCTAAGATAAGGGATGCTTTGTGCTGAGGGGCAAATTCTTTCCCAGTGGAGCCTCATTTTTCCCCAAAGAAAGGAGAGACTTAGAGGAAACTTTTCCAGTCTGTGCTTAGGCTGACGTTTACAGCCTTTTGCTTCAGCTCGGAAGAAGGATTTGTGTGTCTAAAAACTCCTCTGGTTTTTTTCTAGCTGTATCATTTGTCTAACACCAGCTGTTACCTCTCCCTGAGAGTCCTGCCTCAAAGTCAACAGCAACTTACCAAAATAATAGGACCCATTCTCTTCTGCTCTCTGTGCAGCTCTGTGTGTCCCTACTTGCCCACTTACTGCTATTCCTTGTTATTGGAGGGCAGATTCTGGCAGCAACGAGCCTTTGTCTTATTTTCTGGCAAACGACCTCAGTCTGCAACAAGGCAGGAGAGGCAAACCATGAAGAAATGAGAGCTGGTAGAACTGTGGTTAAAGGAGAAGGTTAACTTATGATGGCTTCTGTTGAAACCACTGAGTTTGACAGGGGAAAGGTTTGTAAAAGCGCTGCATGGGTTAGGAAGCCTCTCCCTCCCAGGGCAGGTGGCAGCTGGTGCTTGCACCTGTTTAATAATGCAGGTTCTCTAGCACGGGCTGTGGGCTCCCTTTACATTGCTCCAGGCCTCCCTGCTGTCATGTTTAACCTTTTAAGTCCTCAGGCCCTGCCTTAGCTGCTCTGTCTTTCAGGTGCCCAGGACCCAGTGGGTTGAAGGCAGCTCCCCGGGTGCTGCAGTGGGGTCCCAAGGTGGTCACTGGGGCAGTGCCTTCCTCCTGCCTGCCCCTCAGCCCTCCCAGGTACAATTTTGACTGTTGTTAATTGTGGAGGCAGCTCAGGAAACTCTTCACGTCACGGCTCTGGGTGCCTCATGGCAAGTGGGTTGGCAGCTGAGCCAGGCCCTGGCCATGCTTATGCCAGGTTCAGGATGGGGATGTTGCCCTTCATTTGTGGAAGGAGGAGGGGCCCAGAGTACTCTCTGGTCCCTGCTGAAACAAGGGGCAGCAGAAGAGGATTGGGTGCTGCTTTCCCCCTCCCTGGCCTGCCAACAGGTGCTATCTCTGGTAGGGAAGGGGGTCTCCATGAGCTCTGTAGCCTGCCTGTGAAGAATGGTGGCCATCTTGCAGACCTCGACAGTGGGGGAAGACCCTGTGGAGACTGCTGCTGCAGCTATGGATGGGGAGAAGAGGACTCAGGCTGAGGTGAGTCGGGTACTGCTTTGAGAGTGAAGTTTAGTTCCTCAAGCACCAACACTGGAGATAGAAGAGGAAGTAAAATCCCACCAGTTATGCCATGAGGTCCCTGCTGGAGATGCAAATAAGCATTTGCTTTAGCACAACCTGTTTCCACCTTTACTCCCTCCCCCCCAGGAAGAAGTTCGATGGCAGAGGGAAGGGTCTGGGAATGTGGCTGGCGCTGCTCCCCTCCATGCTGTTCCCATGTTGGCAGGGTTTGGGAGCAGCTCAGAGCCCCTGTAAAACTTCCTGTCCCACCTGCCCTTCATGAAGGGTCCTGTGCTGTCTGTGGGAAAGTGAAAGCCCATGGAGAGCCCATTTGACCCACTGATGAGCATGTCACCCTTCGGCAAGCAGGCACGTTGCTGTCCTTAGCTGCTGGGAGAGGGGAGCAGGGCCAGTGCTGGCAAGGCATTACAGGCTGACCTTGTGTAGCTGGAGGTGACACAGACTGCTTTGATGTCTCCATGTCCAGCCCAATGAAAATGGTGCCTTGCAGTGAAGGTGATCTGGAGCTCCTGGGTCAGTGGTGCAGAACACATGTTTAGAGGGAAAGCTGATGGGAGATATAACTCAAAGCAGAGCTACTGCTGCTTTTTTGACCTGCATTATGGCAGGTGAATGGTATCAAACCTTAGCTACACCCCCAGTTGCCCGTTTCCCCTGGCTTCTGTGGCCCATCCCATCTACTCCCCTTCCCTGGGAAGCTTCCTTAATATTTACCCCAGTGATCGATCATATGACCCCACTGTGGCAATGTGATACGGCTTTAGCTGTGCTAATCAGCTTAGCTTGGGCCCCTGACCCCTGTCATCTTCTTTTAGGGAAAAAACTTTACACAGTGCCTGGTGAGGGCTGTTCAGTCCAGAGGATTTAAATCTAAAGTGAAAAGTAGCAACACAGACTTTCGCTTTTCAATTTTGTAGCCATAATTCGGTTTACCATTACAGCTTCTGATTTGTCATTCCTCAAGGAGGAGCTGAGCTTTGAGTAATACACCAAGGTTTCAATTGCGTGGTAAAATACTTGACTCTTTTGACAAAAAGTTATCAATATTTTTAACAAAAAAATAACCCAAAACACTAGTTGTTGAGTGCTTTGGCTGAAGCACTTAAGAGATGCTCAGTCATCTAAATGGACTTGGACACCGTATCACTTCCCTCCTTTCTCCTCCCAACTTTAAATGATGTCCTCTCAAGCAAAGTAGGCTCTAGAGAAAAGAACAGCATTTGGTGCAGGTGACTGGAAACATTTACTTTGAACCTCAGGGGGTTTTGTAGAGACACACCAGAGGAAAGAGGTGCTTAAAGATAAACATATTCTTGGAGTGTTGGTTTTTTTTTTTCTCTCCACAGAGAGACATCGCTACAATGAAGCACCAGCAAAAGTCAGAGATGAGTGAGCAGCCATGAATAGCCCAGACCCCAGCTCATCAGCAGGTCAGCCAGTGGTGCTGGTGGGAGAAAGTATTCTGATTGCTGTCTTTTCAGTGCGAGCCCTGCAGACACGTTAAGAAACCATGAACTACATCATGTCTGGAAGAGCTTGGTTTGTTATAGAGATGAGTCCTAACAAGATTCTCTGCACTGTATAATCTCTGAAGGGAATAGACTGGCTTTGTGAAGGAGAGAGGACATTAACTACTCTGGGGTAAAGGAATAACTCACAATATGTTGTTGTGTAAGAGGAGGGTCTGACAGAAGCCAAGCACCTTCCAGATCCTGAGAACTACTGACAGCGATAAGTTCTGTCATCATCCCTGCAGGTCAGCATCCACTGTGCTGTTGGGCCAGGGTGCATCTCCAGACCTGCCTGAAGGCTTTCCCAGCCTAGCCAGCTGCTGCAGCAGACTCTTCTCCCAAGCTTTAGAAATACCATCCAGATGTTTGAAGATGATCTTTGCCACATCTCCAGCCCTACCCCCTGTCTGAGGCATGTCCTTGAGTAATTTAACCATCCTGCTTTCTCAGCAAGTTAGAAGATCCTCTTTTTGGCATCCCAGGGGAGATATGGCAGCTGCCCGGGTGTAGTAGAAGACTTTGAACATCCTCAAGGTTTTGAACTTGTATTGTCCTCTTGACACCCATGACATGAATATAACCTGGAACTGATTAACTTTGCCGCTTCGATTTCTGGAAGGGAATGTTCTTCTTGCAGTTAAATATTTACTCATCATTGCGCACAGACAATTACAGAGGGTAGGGCTGCATTTGCGTTTTCTCCTCCTGAATTGAAAGAGAAAGGAGCATCCTCCAGCATTTCAGTGCTGCCACTTGCACCCTTCATGGTTGTCCAGTCACGCCCAGTTCAACCTAGCTAATACTGTTAGCCTCAGCAGCACTCCTAAACACTGCAGCCATGACATTTGTAGCTCATGCCACAAGGAGCCTACATTGCACACCCAACAAATCCCTCCGTTCCAAAGTGCATCCTCAGAGAACAGCATGAATCGTGCTTCTGAAGGTCACGTGTCTCCAGCACTTGTAAATGCCTTTCCATGACATTGCTCTGGGAGAGGCAGAGCTTCGCCCCCGCCCCGCCCTGGCCTTCCGCCGGTGGAAGGACTTTCATTGTAAAAGTAATTTCTCTCTTAGGCAGCACCAGAGTGACGAGGTTAAAATGGGAAAATCTGAAGCATCAGTAGGGTTTTTAGTAATACTGGGATACCCCCATCTTCTCTCAGCTCCGGCTTGCTGCAAGTGCTGGTGTGAGTGCCTCTGACATGCCCTTATAGCTGACAGGTACCTATCACCCCACTCCCTGGCTGCCTAGCATCAGAGGGGACATTACACTGTTGTCAGAGGAAGAAGAACAACACTGGGTTTCCGTGGATGCTCTGGGCCTCTGACTCCTTCCCTGTGAGCAGAGAAAAATCTGAAAAGCTCATGGAGGGTGTAATTGAGATTGCAGAGCACCCCAACAGCCCTGTCCATGGGATCTGTCCTGGCTGCTCCTGCCTAACTGTGGCAGGGGCAGAGAGAACCGCTTGCATGCCCCAGGACTGGGTCTGGCTCCCAGGACACCAGCAGCTACTGGGTCTCTGGCAGGGAGAGAAGGGAGGCTGGGAGGTGTTTTGGCTCTGTGCAGGGCTGAGCAAACACAGCAGCTTATGCCTGGGAATAAGCACAGTCCCTGGCCATGACGCTCTTGCTTGCTTTTCTTTTTTTTTTGCTTTTTTCCCCCCCCATCTCCGTGGCACCCGGCTCTTAGCTCACCATTTCAGGCACCAATGACAGCAACCAAAAAACTAATTCCACTGTACTCAGTTAATCCATAGGAAAATCCCACGTCGGCACACAAAAGGTGGAGACAGAGCTCACGCATATTCCCCCAAGGGCCTTGGGTAATGGAAATTTTCTCAAGCTCCATTCATTAACGAAATAGATGAGCAGTTATGTAAGGTCACGTGAGGGAAGTGGTTGGGCTTTGGTCAATGAAAGAGTTAGTCACACATCATCGAGTTTGATGGGGCTGGGAGGAGATGTGGAACCACCCTTTGCTTGTTCAAGGACTGGAGAGGGAGAACTTTAGCCATAAATCCTCATTACCCCCTGAGCTTGCGTGCCTTTACGGACAGAGCATGTGGTGGAGCTAAGCAAAAGCAGGGGGTTGAGATCTGTTGAGATCCCACTTCCTTTTCCCTTCCCAGACCACTCAGCCCTCCTCTAAAGGACCTAAGCAACCACCTGATGATTTTGGAGTGCGAATGTGCTGTTGTGCATCCCTTCATCCAGCTCAGGGTGTAAGTAAAGGAACATAGTACGATTCAGTGGTCACAGTGGAGATAAAATCTGCATTAGAGCTCTCAGGAACCACTGGGACATATCTAGGAGGATTTTCAAGGACCTCTTCTGAAACTTGCCCCTTATCAAAGTTTGTTCCTGGTTTAGACTGTTGTCTCTCCCACTTTGGATCAAAGATTATGCCATCATACACAAGTTCCTGGGACTAACCACAGGCAAAGCAGAGAAGTTGGGGTACTGACTGGAATCCACACTTCAGTACCCAGTTAGATGTGGTCCGGAACAATATGCTCCACTTCTCACTGGCTCTCATTCTCTACCCTGGGAGCTCATCCAGGAGTCCTCTGGTGCCCTCTGTTTGGGTTACCTTGGCCCTTGGCTCTTCTTATCTTCTGCTTTGGGGCTTTCAGATTTGACTTTCAGACGACGACATCTTGCAGAAGACAAACCACCATTGTTTCCTCTAGTTTGCTCTAATCCCTGGATGCTGAATAACCAGCTTCAGTCTCCTTGTGTACTTTCACCTTGTAGCCAATCTCTCAAAGGTCATTTCAGACCGTTTGACTAGCAGGACAGCAAAGCTTGGCTGGCAGCCTCCATGGGACGTGGAGCAGCAGTCACCTGGCACAAGCTATCAGCAGGACTTGTGTCCTGACTTGTGGCAGAGGGTGGAGAAGGCCTGGAAAGGGAATTCACATGGGGCAGCTAGGGAGGATGTGGGTGTCAGGGTGTATCCGAAGCGTAGTTTGACGCCTGAGGACTGGGAATTAGTGGGGTCTGTGTAAATCAAAGTCCCTCCCACGTTCACTGGTCTGTCCCACGTGCTGAGGCTGTGAAACCCTGGAAACCTGTTGTGAAGACTGACAGCACTGGCTCCTCAGGGGCATCCCAACCACCCAGTCAGGAGGGGCTGCGCTGTGGGGTGCAGGTTCAGCCCGCAAAAGCCCAGTTGTCTCCTAGACCAGACGGCTTCTAGGAGGAGCCACGCTCCTGACTGTGAGGCGCTGAAAGGACCAGTATGGAATATGCCTTAAAATAGGCAGAGCTATAGGAACAGAGTTCAGGTCCCAGGCAGTGTGGACTCACTGGCATCTCAGGCGTTTGTTCGGGGAGGGAAGTGTTGCTAAAACGACAGCTGCCTCAGCCTGGGCCACAAGTGTCACTGGAAACTCCAGGGTCATTTCACTCAAGGAAAGGATTCGGGTTGAGAATTTTGTAAATTTTTTTTCCCCTTCAGCCAAATTCCTTTCTGCTTTATTGTTTTCTGCTTGTCTAAAAGCCAAGTTGAGTGGGAAATAGATTCCCCCTCCCAAAAATTCGAGGTATTGTGGAAAACAGCAGATCTTGAATTGGGAGGAAAAGTTAAAATCCCTAACTTTTCAAATAATCAGTGCTTTCCAAGGGCTAAAAAGCTCCTTTTGAATTTTTTTATTTCAGCAACTTCAAAAGGGGTTTTTTTAGAACCATTTAAGTATATTTAACCTCCTGTTTTTCAACAACTGTTTTAGATCTGTGATTTTTTTTTCTTTAAAAAATGTCTAAATGTTATGATACTTAGAAAAAGGATCGCATCAGCAGTCTTTCAAGCTGACAAGTTCTTTGAAAGCAGCTCTTCCCCAGAAATTATTTGGTCGTGAGGAACTGGAACTAAAATTTCCAAAAACTCTGGTGAAAGTTTTCCAGCAAATTCTCCTGCAACCTTTGTCTTTGCACTGTAAAGCTGTTCCTGGCCATTCACAGATCAGGCAGTGATGGGTTGCAAGATGGAGCTTATTGATAGCAGCTGGAGAACTCAATGAGATTAATTTCTCTTGGCTTCCTTTCTTACTCTTCCTACATCCTTTCCCCCCCCCCCCCCCCCCCAGTCACAGTAATACACAACAGTGTCTGTTGTTTCCGTAAAATACTCAGAGCTGTGCAGAGGCTGTGGAGTTCAAAGAGCTGTCAGGGCTGTGTAGGAAGCTGTCTGCAGGTAGGAAGACCCAAGCACTGGCAGGTCAGAGGACAACATCAGTGAACAGAAGGAGAAATCAGTTTTTCCTTACTGCTCACCCCATGCTTAGCTCTCCAGCCCGCACAACTTGACTGCCTTGCAGTGCCTGCTGGAATGTGTGGCACCAGGAGACCGCCTGAGTTAATTATTAAACAAAATGGAGTCATTATTCCCTGTGCCACCACCGCTCTTCACATAAATCTGCTGCACAGTAGAAAAATGGTCCTGTGCAATGAGTACAAAGAAACCTGTTTTGGATGAGCAGACCTTCCTCAGCTGGAGACCTGCTCCCACTTCACCTCCCTGGAAGCTGGAAGAGTGATGAACTTGGTTTCCATGAAGGTGGGGTATGGGAAAGACAGATGAAAGTGATACCGATACCCATGACACTGAGTTCCATAAATAATCACCCCAGCTGTTAGCCTGGGTCCAGAGCCATTTCCTTATCAGAGAATACATTTTTACTAGCAACATTTCAGAGTCCAGAAGGAAATATTTTAAAGTTACCTTTGGCATTTCAAGGCTAGCACAATTTCCACTGAGCTTCCCTGGACCTTTTATCTAAATTAACTCCTGAACAAGGTGCAGAGGCCCCAGCCAGCTGTCAGGCAGCAGTACAAATGAGGAGACAGGCTCTGGGACAGAGATGATGAGAGAGCATTCGGTACTTTAAAATCAATCTGCGACTTGTTTCACCTGACACAGGAAAAAATGAAGGCTTACAGGCAAGCTCCACAGATGTCAGCTACCCAGGAAGGATCCCCTTTGCTGAAATAGCTGCTCACCTTAGCTCTGAGAGGGAACAGCAGAGAGCCGGTATGGTTTCTCTGCTCTGAAGCCTCTCTGAAATCCCTTCTCTCACACAGAGGGAGAAAGTTCTCTCCTCTGACACTGGTAACCTTCCAGGGGTGGGTTGTCCAGGAAAGGCATGTGTTGTGGCACCCTGGGAAAGGACCACAGCAACCCTAGTCCTACAATGGATGCAGAAGGAGTGTCTGGAGCTGGCTGAGGGGTCAAAAAAGGTGCAGGCTCCAGGGCTGGCTGCAGGCTGGCTAGCTGTGCTTTCATGCCCAGCCATGGCTGAATGCGAAGCACATGGTGAGGTCCTGCCCCACTCCTTGCACATATTACACACCTCAGCAGTGCTGTGCCATGACCACCTTGTGGGTCCAGAGGAGGGCCAGAAGGATGATCAGAGGGCTGGAGCACCTATCCTACGAAGACAAGCTGAGAGAGTTGGGCTTGTTTTCAGCCTGGAGAAGAGAAGGCTCTGGGGAGATCTTATGGTGGCTTTCCAATACCTGAAAGGGCCTACAGGAAAGCTGGGGAGGGACTGTTTCTATGAGCATGTAGCTATAGAACAAGGGGCAATGGTTTCAAACTAGAGCAGGGTAGGTTTAGATAGACATTAGGAAGAAGTTCTTCTCTATGAGGGTGGTAAGACACTAGAACAGGTCTCCCAGAGAGGTGGTGGGGGCCTCATCCCTGAAAACTTTCAAGGTCAGGCTTAATGAAGCTCTCAGCAACCTGATCTAGTTAAAAGTGTCCCTGCTCACTGCAGGGGGGGTTGGAGTAGATGACCTTTAAAGGTCCCTTCCAACCCAACACATTCTATGATTCTGTGATCATCACCTGTGTGGTGCTGGGCGTTGCTGCATGCCCAATCTGGTTCCTGTGATGAGGGAGCAGCTTCACTGACTGCTCACGCTGCCAGAGCCACCTGGCCATACACTGCCATACACTGCCATACACTGCCTCTGCTTCAGGGACGCAGACTTGCAGAGGATATTCAGCAAGCTGCTGAAGGAAAGGAAAAGTGGTGAGTAAAGGGGTTGACACCTGGCACTCCAGGGCTGTGTTGTGCATTTTATCACTGGCTCTCCTTCACTCTGCTCCCCCAGTTCCAGACGGCATCACAGGGAGATGGTACAAAGGGGCTCCTATCTACAAAGGCTTGGAAAAGCCTTGACACGAATAGAAGGCACGGCTGAAAAGCTGACCTGCCTCAGGGTCATGGCAATGTTTCATTCCTCACTGAAGCAAGCAATGGCACATCTCCATTGTAAGGAGGGTGACAAAGCCCATCTCCTTGCCTGTGCTCTGAGCTGACTGGCTGCAAAATAGAGTTCAGGGGAGTCACTGGGGCACAAGACCTGTGGCTGAGCTGGTGCTCAGGTGCTACAGGCACCTGCCTCTTGGTGCATGTCCTTATGTTTATGTTGGCATGAGCCATAAGGGAGCTTTTCTCTCTGTCTCTCTTTGAGCAGCTCAGAAGCTGTGTGTGACCAAACAGCTCTGGACGAGAGCTAACTGCAAAATGTGTGAAATCAATGTTGGTTCTCTATTTCCAAGATTGGCTGACCCAGAAAGCGGAAAGTACACATGGCAAAGTCCTTTCTGGTGCCTTCCCCACCAGACTTTCTTGAAAGTTTGTCTGACAGAAGATACAGGGACAGGCTGGTCCCTCTCAGGTCATTCTGTAATGGTTCACAGCAACCCCCTGAGCTGTGCCTCTCCTCGCTCCTCCTGCCTGCTTGTCAGAGTCGCAGTCTAACCCTTCCAGAGGACACCTCTCTGTAACCGGCCAGCCTGTCTTGCCTGCTCTAGGACCAGGACCTTGCAACTCAGTGCTTTGTGGACTCTCAGCATCTCCCCTACTTCCAGGTCAATAGACATGCAAAGAGTTTCCCAGGACAGCTCTATGTTAAACAGTGCCCCAGCAGAAGCAGAGGTTGTGCAGTGCATGTCATATCACTTAGGTTCAGCTTAGCCATAAGTCACTGTTTACAGATGGATTTTGTTTACTTAGAAATACAAGTGAATCTGGTTTGTGGATAGAGTCAAGTTACAAAGAAAATACACAAATGTCATGTGTGTTACTCTCATAGGAATGCTCTCTGCAGAAGGAAGTCCTTTCGGGAGTTCAGGATCTTGGCTAACTTGTGAGGCTGACTGGTCTGTGCCCTAAGCCAGGACTAAAATGCTGAGAGGTCTTCGAGCTCCATCTTTCCTGCCTCTGGTGTCAAAGGTGACTGGGGGGATAACAGGGATCTGGATTCTGGCTCTGGGCAGTCAGCACCTTCTTCCTTCTAAAGGGGAATGGACAAGACTTCTTCAGTTCCCCCTTGCAAACCTTAGCTTCCTTAGCTGTTGTGATGGGAAAACACAGGAAATTAAGTAATTTTGCATTGCCTCTATCCCAACGAGCCTTTATTTATTATTTCTACTTTGCACCTTGACTGGATGTTATTCCTGAACTCGGATGTTAAAGTGTTTTCCCATGCCTGCAGCCTCCCTGTAACCGTACAAGCTGCAGATCAGGAGATACGCGTCACAGCCGGGGATCTGGCACAGGGCGCATCTTTCTTCCTCTGCTTGGAAAGAGCAGGGACAAATATTAGTTTGAGATGAAAGTGAATGTCTTCACTTTGTTAGGAACAGGGCACTGATAATGGCTCTGCCTCACATGCTTGGCTAGCCTTGTGCCATGCCCTGGGAGGCTGCCAAACTTGTGTTCAGCTGATCCCTCGCAGATAGCGAGGGAAGGCAGAGCCAATGCCCACTCAACGGGACTTTGTCCTCCTGATGGCAGGCAGCTTATGAAACGTCAGCCTTTGCATGGGGTGGCATGGCAGAAAGGCTCTGGCCCTCACAATAGCGGTGTTCTCTGGGGACTCAGCTGGGACAGGCTAGCACAAAGTTAAACCTGAGCGCAGGCAGGCTTAGAGCACTTCTCAGCAAGATCTCACCGGTCATGGGCAGTACCCGAAGCAACGGCTACAGGCTGGATGTGAACAGTGGTGTGCACGTGCACAGACAGGTGTCTGTGCCTGCATGCTTTTTTTTGCACGTGTATGCTAAAACCAGAGACTTCACGAACTGTTAATAATCATCCACCACCTTTCATTTATTCTGTGTGTGGGGCACAGGGCAGTGAAGGGAGGCCAGTCCCACCTTACAGAGGACCATACTATTCAGACACCGTGCCTCATGCTGTTGCTATCACAGCGCTCAGTGTGTGTTGCTGCCACAGACCCTGGACACATCTTTGCCAGTGCAATTAAGTCTTTCCTGTCCAGAGACGTTTTCAGACTGTGAGGAAAATACCTCTGCAGTCCTTTCACAGGGAGGGTTTAGCCTCTGTGTTCGGATCAGGCGCATCTTCTGAGCACACGTTGGCCCTGTGGCTGTTTGGAAGTAAGGGTTAATGAGGAGGTGGGGCTCTCAAGAGTGTAGTCTTGTTCCCACCAAGGTCTGAGCTGGGACACTTAGCTCCAAGCTTGCTTTGCGCCAGGCTGCTCGCAGAGGAAGCTCTGCCTGTGACCTGGCTGAGAGAGAAGGCCAGGGTGCTTGAGGAGGCTCTCTCCAGCTCCTAGGAAGGTAATTCATTGGCACGGCCACAGTTTCCAAAGCAATCTGCCCTTTTATTGGAAATCAAACTAGCTGACACAGGCCAGGGAAAATGTTTGTTCAGTTTGACATCAGAGGCTCTTGTTTTGAAAGCTCAGTTTTATCCTCAGTCTTAACTTCTCTCCATACAAGCATTAATCACTGCTCTGGGAACAGAGGATTTGAACCGTCTCCAGAGCTACACAAGCAGATTTGGTGGCTCTCAGTATTGCTCTGTAAATAAGTCCCAGCAGGCAACTGTGTAAGCAAACAGCTTCTTCGGGAGCACCGGTGCCTTTCTCCATGGGCTACGTAGTTGGGCGGAGGGTGCAACGGCAGGGCTCTGCGAGCTTGTGCCAGGACAGCCTAAGCGCCGCACGCAGCAGGTGGGGACAATCCACAGCTACCAATTGACAGCTTTACCACCCGCTTCGCTGCAGCTCAGTGAGAGCAGGGTTAGTATCGGGGAGCCAGGAAACCAGCTGTGTTGCACAAACAGCTGTGCCGTGACATCATCTTTGTCCCTCGGTGCATGTGTGTTTCAACACAGGCTTTAATTACACAAGCCTGAGCTCACCTTACCTACAGGGCTCAGTTTCTCGCAGAGCAGTTCGTGCTGGCTGGAGGGAAGGCATGGGCTTAGGATGAATGAGGAATGCGTTTTCTTTTAATGCTTTGTGGTAGACTTCTAGAGCAGGGCATTCTGGGGCAACTGAGAGGGAACATACACCCTGAGACTTTGCCATTCCAATATTTTTTTTAATATTCCCTTTAGAAAAATGACATTTTTTGACCATTTGCATAGAATATTTCAGAAATTCTTTGTGCATACATGTGTTTTGTTTTAAAATTTAGAGGAGAGGGATGCATTTGCCTTTAAAAAGGGTTCATTTTCATTAAAAGGCTATTTTTCTTTTAAGTAATACCTGTTTTGGGGGGGGGGTTGCAGCTNACTCAAATTATTGAACCACCAAGGATATAAATAAATGCTGCTAAATGGTTTAGCTCGATGGCCTTTGCCCTTCTTGGGGGATGGAGTTCATCTTCCATCTATATGATTAGCAGAGGAGATTGTGTATTGATTAATTGTCCAGACTCATTTCTCATTAGCTGGCAGTAGCCTGTGAAGCATGACCTTTTCCACTGAAGTCAAAGGAGTACATCTGACTCTCTAGAGGTTGGGTGCCCAAATCCCACAAGCTCTCGAGGGCGCCTGCTAGCACGGCTATCTGCCTCAGTGAGGTTGAAGGACAACCCTCCCTGCAATTTCCTCCAGGTTGCCCCTGGGGCAGAGCTGAAGCTGCCTGGGTGGTGTGGGGAAAAGCCCTGCTACTCCCCTCTTCTCTCTGGGGGAAAGCACCCCTAACGCCCAGACCTTTGCCAAAGCCCAGTACAGCGCGGTGGCTCACGTGTTGGCAGGTGCGCTGCTGAACCTGAGCGGGCTGCTTAATCACCCCGCCTGGGCATTGTCCGTAAATTGGCGTTTTCCTGCCGGGGCTGGAGCAGAGTCAACTGGGCGTAGCCGCTTTCCTGGGGAGGAACTCAAAGTCCCACGGGCGAGGGAGTGCTGGTGCTGCTGGATGGGGCCCCAGCGTTTCCAGCACAACGTGTCCCCAGGCTTCCAGCCTCCAGAGCTGGCACCTCTTGCTGTCTATTGTGTGCGCAGCGGGTTTCAGCACGAGTGTTAACCTGTTCTTCACAGCAACATACGGGCACTGCTGCTGCACTTGGATGGGTATTGCTTTTTCCTGGCAGGGTCTGGCCCCAGGACAAGTGGGATAAGGAGGTGGTATTCGTGAGCTCTATTCCTGTTGCTGCCACACAACGTGACCTTGAGCAAGGCCCGACAGGAGGCAAAGGGAGACAGCCCTGTGATGCTGTTGTCATCTTTTGCTGTTCCATGGGGTTTTGCTTCTCAGGCCAGCAAGCCCAGCAAGTCACTCACCCTGGAAATGCAATCCGATCTGGGATGGAAACATATGTGCTCAACCTGAGTGATGCTACCCAGCGCTGCTGTGCTGAACTGTGTGGTAGCCGAGCAAAAAAGGGAGTAGAGCTGTGGGAAGGCCCATGGTTCAGGTGCTAGCAGAGGGGAGTGGGAGGTATGACACTTGGAGTAGCTGCTGAAGATGTGTCCATCGTTTCTGTCTCCACCTGTCTGGGACCAGGGATTCTAGGCAACACAAGTGGAGACACCTACAACAGAGCACATCACCTGAGGTCCCCATCCCACTGGCAGCGCTCACCCAGTGCCCTGGTCCTATACATAGAACAGCCTTTACTTCAAAACAGCAATTCCCATTACAAGTTTGAGTTGAGAATCTCATTTCCCCAGGAGGTAGGCAGCTACTACTACTTGCATCATACATCACAGTAACAAATAGACGTTAAGTAACCCGCTTGTTATTGACAGAAGACAAGAGTGCTGTTTGATGCTCTGGCCTTGTGCTGCTCCAGCCCATCCTTGCTACTTCAGAGTTGGGATCTGGGCAAGGGTCAAGTAGTAGCTGATCCACTCTCACAGCCATTTTCAGGAGTTCGGGTTTTTCAGTATAGAGAGGGATGCACTCAGGTCATCCCTACCATACATTCTGAGCAGACATCAGAGAAGAGCTTATCTGGCCCATTAGCAAGTTCTTCCCCACTACTGCATCGTTTGAAGATCAAGAAGAAGCTTGCAGACTGGGAATGGGGAGGAAAAGCAAGAAGGAGAAAGGTAAAACTAAACCCAGAAGAGAAAGAAAAGAGAAGATGAGGATGGCACAAGGTCAGAGGCCAGGGACACACATGTCTGGGAACCTGTGAAGGAGCTGCAGGGGGAAGGGATGAAATGAAGCTGGAGACCCCTAGGAGCACCAGGATGAATGGTCTGAGTGAGTGGAGATGCTTTAAGACAAATAATCACCCTGTGACAAAGGGGATCTGGAACTGAAAAGGAGCCCAATGGGAAAAGGTAATTATCCAATGATTCCTTTCCTGTTGACATTCCCACTGAAATGGAAAAATGACTGCAGATACTGCTCAAGACACTTTACATACCTCAGTGAAACATGTCCTCAGAGAAGAAAGGCAAATCCATGGCCCAGACATTGCAGATGCCTTGGGAACTGCTGCCAGCCATGTGTTGTCTCTTTGAAGGCATCCACAGAAAGAGGGCTCTCCTTGACAGCTTGAGTGTGCATGAAGCCTGCTGGGAGCAAAACGGATTTGTGCTGCTCAGAAGAGCAAGGAGGGGTGGTGTGTGTGGTAATATTGTCTGTTCATGCTGTTGTTGAGTGTGAAGTAACAAGGAACACAAGAAGTGATGAAACAGAATCTGCTTGGGTTTAAATCACCTTGAGGAAAGACAACCTTAGTTCTGCTGCAGTTATCCAAGCTTGCATCAGGATATTGATGAAGGTCTCTAATGTATTTTGGAAAGATATGCAGTACCTTGCGACAGGTTATACCTTCTTATGTGAAGACTAATTGCAACTAGCACAGGCTAGGGCCCAGGTATTCCTAGATGCACTGGCTGACGTATTTCTGAACTCAAGAGGCAGCAAATTAATCAGAGCTGCTGTTGTGTTTGACCTGGTCTTGGTAACCGGTTACAGAACAACGTGTCAGAAGATAACTTTTAACCTTGACTGGGCTCGGGCTGATTCTGTTTAAATTAAATGGAAGAGTAAACATCATGGGGCCACAGCTAGGATTTTTGTCAGCCTCAAAACAGGAATGATCAGAGAGGCTATGGGACTGAAGTGACAGCGCAATTTGAGTTAGAAGTCCCAAGAACTTGTATGTGAAAGACACTCCAAGACAGAACTGCAAAAGGCAGTGCACCTTCCTGAGCAAGGGAGTGGTGGGAGCACATATAGAAAAGCTGGCTGGAGAAAAAAAAGTCCTCAGTGAAAGATGGGAGTGGTCAGCAAAGAAATCTACATTGCAGAGGTCAGAAAGTTTATGGAAAAAGACATGCCAATCGTCAGAAATCAAGGTGAGAAAGACCTGGCAGAGGAAGTTATGAGTTGCTAAAAGGTCTTTGTAAAGGTAAAAGGAACAAGGCAAGAGGTAAGACCCCTGCGCAGAGCGACTACATCAAGGTATGTCTCAGAAAACAAAAGTTTTGCCTCACTTTGCAGGAAGGACAGTGTAGAAGAAGGGGATTACAAATTGATGGCTAAAAATACAAACAATCCCATCAGAGGTCAAGGGAAAACTAACAAGGTTTATTCAGATCAGAAGGTTGCCAGAAACACATCAAGTAGTAAAGCCAATGGCATCGATGTTCAATCAACCCATTTGATTGAAGGTGGGATGGGGACCACACAGTCGCGTAGTATCAAAAATTTTACTTAATTAAGGAACAAAAAGGAGCTGTGGTTCCAGACACAAGGGTTTGGAACAGCTTTTCTTTTTCTCCTAGAAAAAGAATCTACATTATCTCCTGGAGGGATAATTAAAGATATGGAAGTGCATAGACAATGGGACAAAATTCAAAATGACTGTATAAAAAGTATTTTTGATTATTTTTATGCTGGGAGCGGGAATAAATTGCTTTTAAAACATTGGTTAGGTGGTATATGAATTTTATCTAGGTTTTACAGAAGGTGGTTGGAAAGTTGTGAAGAGAGTACAGGCATTCAGGCTTGAACTGAAAAGTGGGCAATGAATTTTTAACGAAGAGACCCTGAAACACAAAGTAGTAGTCAATTGCTAATGAAATTCCTCAGGGGTGGATTTGGCGCCAGTTAATTTCATATCTTCTGTGATGACCTTGGAGAAAAAAACGTAGATGTTTGCTGAAAACACAAAACAAGGTGGCATTGCCAGTACTGAGGAGGAGAAAAGTACTTCCCAGAAGATCTGCAAGAGGAGAAAGTTGTAACAAGTGCAAAGAATGGCACTAGAGTGATCTGGGGGGGGGCGGGGGGACACAAGAGAGAGAAGGTGGCAGGAGTCTAGACAGTCTTTGTCTTTTTTTAGCCTAGCAAAAGGAATGTTAAGAGGCCATATGATTGCTGCCTATTAATACATCAGATGGGTAAATCCCAGTGAAAGAGAACTACTATTTCAGCTAAAAGGCTGAGGAGTACTCACATGAGAACATGTATGCATCATGTTCTTAAAATAGAGGCTAGATACTAAGAGGTCATTTTAACCACAATAACTTAAGAGGCTTCCTTCTAGCCACATGTAAACTGTTTTCAGATGTGTGCAATTAAAAACAGCTCTGAAGCCAAACTCTATCTCTCCCTTGACCAATCTCAAATAAGTTTAAGTCCTTCGCCCTGCTCTGTTGTGGGAAATGCAATTAAACTATGTTGTAGGCAACTTGCAATTCCTGCTGTCACAGATTCAAGGTCATGTGTTCTTTCCCATCTTCATTTGAGCTATGAAGTACAATCCCTGGTCTCATTGCTCCTGGGATCTGGATGCATGGGTGGCTGCTGTTAGCATAAAGAGGAAACTTCTTTGCTGACCTCCCCAAAATGCACATATTTGGCACAGCCTATATGGTTATGCACTCTCTGATACAGGTAGACATGTTACCACAGCTCCTCATTAAGCTCTGGACAGGAGACGAAGAAGTAAGGGAAATAAAGACATATGGATTAATAAGATGACTTGCACCTCACAGCATTTTTCATCTTTCTTTTTCCTTTTTCTCATTAACTTACCCTTCATCTGTATAGAGTCATCTGGCCCATCCCCACTAAAAAAAAAACAACCAAGATCCAGGACCCTACTCCAGGGGAGAGTCTGAGCTGTGTTCCTTAGCTGCCTGTGGAGACCTTGGGACAGAGGCAGGTTGGTCCTCACATGTGTGCACCATTACCTGTTAGGATTCATGTGAGTCATGTAGTCTGGCATCAAACACAGCCCAAAGGAAAAATATCTCCGGAGGAAGCATGAGAAGAGAAAGTTAATCATGAGTCCCTTGTTTTGAATTATGTGATCAGCATCACCTGTTTAACTTCCATTTAGAACTGTTCACGTTTTGTTCAAGGAAGATGAACAAAACATGAACAGTTGTAGTTTAGAATAGAATAGACCAGACTATTGCAGTTGGAAGGGATTCACAATGACCATCTAGTCCAACTGCCCCACCACTCCAGGGCTGACCAAGTTAAAACATGGCACTAAGGGCACTGTACAACAGCCTTGGGGCATCGACCACCTCTCCAGGAAGCCTGTTCCAGGGTCTGACCACCCTCTCAGTAAATAAATGCTTCCTTGTGCCCAGCCTGACCCTCCCCTGGTGCAGCCTTGATCCATTCCCACATGTCCTGTCACTGGGTCCCAGGGAGAAGAGCTCAGCACCTCCCTCCCCACTGCTTCCTTTCAGGAAGCTGAAGAGAGCCCTGAAGTTGTCCCTCAGCCTCTCAGCCTCCTCTCTCCAAGCCAGAGAAGCCCAATGTCCTCAGCCGCTCCTCACAGGACGTGTGACAGCCCTTCCACCGGCTTTGCTGCCCTTTGGTCACATTCAAGGACCTTCATATCCTTCTTATACTGTGGGGCCCAGAGCTGCATCCAGTACTGCAGGTGGGGCCACACCATCGCTGAACGCATCAGGACAGTCACTGGCTGGCCATGCTGTGCTTGGTGGGGCCACACCATCACTGAACACTGTGGGACAGTCACTGGCTGGCCCTGCTGTGCTTGGTGCCCCCGAGGATGTGGTTTGCCCTCCTGCTGCCAGAGCACGCTGCTGGCTCACACTGAGCTGCTGCCAGCCAGCACCCCCAGGTCCTTTCCCACAGGGCTCCTCTCCCAATTCACACCCGTGCCCAGCATTACCCCTGCCTGGGTGCAGAATCCAGCATTTGGAGCTGTTAAATTCCACCCCATTCATCACAGCCCAACGCTCCGATCTGCCTCCTGTCCATCCAGGCCCCTCTGCAAGGCCTCCTGTCCCTCAGGAGAGTCAACAGGCCCCCCAAGTTTGGTACGGTCAGCAAACCTGCTCCTGGTGCCTTCAGCTCCTGCACCCAGACCGCTGGTGGGTGTGTTGAACAGAACTGGCCCTAGAACTGAGCCCTGAGGAGCAGCACTGGTGGCCGACTGCCAGCCAGATGTAGCCCCATTCACTACAACCCTCTGAGCTCTGCCCTTCAGCCAGTTCTTCACCCACTGCACCGTGAACCTGTTCATCCCACAGTTGGACAACTTGTCCAGAAGGATGCTGTGAGGGTCAGTACCAAAAGCTTTACTAAGTTGTGCTAGACTGCACAAATGTGACCTGGTGACACAACTTCCAAAGACAGAGTTGGGATCGTTTGACCACAGGCATCTCTGTGTGCAGGCACGTTGGCCAGCATACAATGTTCCTGCTGAGGCCTTTTCAAGGATCAAAACTATAGCAGAGGCCATGGCACCTATGTTGGCTCCTCCATACACTCCTATGTGATGCTCTCATAGGCTCAAAAATTATTTCTCTGTTTTCTGAAAGGGAGGCACTGCAACATGCACTTCAAAACCAATGATCTGTGCTGCTTTTATCAGATTCCCCTGGGGAACAATGACATGCTTAGGCTTTCTTTTAGAGCTATCTGTCTGTCATTATCTCGCTGTACTGTTGTGTTTGTCCATACAAGACTCTTATATTGCCTCAGAATGTGTCTTCTTGTATGTCAGGACCTGTATACATCAGGATGCAGGCCCTTATTTTTGTCTCCGTGTACCTCTGTGCAGGTTCACCCTCTGTACTAAGAATGCAAGAAATGCAATGAAGGTGAAATCCTTGTGCCATCAAGTTAAAGAACACTGGAATAATCCCACCAGACTGATAGCTCAGACTGGAGCTGTGCAGAGCATGTGGACTGGGGAATACCAGGGTCACATCAACGGGGCTTGCAGGTGCACCCTCAGGTGTTCAGGTATGGCCGCACTGTGCGTGCTCGCCATGAACAACATGCAGGTGCCTGGTGGGGAGACTTCAACTGCTGGTCAGAGGACAGTGAACATGGGAAACGTCTTCCAGATAAGTCCCTTGTCTGGAAGAGATCTACCACAATGTCCTGCAGGCTCTCCTGACAGCGGCCAGACAGGGCCACTTGCCAGACATCACTGGCTGGAAGGCTGTCTCTTCTTGGAAAAGCATGAACCACAGGCTGGGGTTGTGCCAGCAGCAGTAACTTGCCCCTTGTCAGGTGCAGGAAAAAGCTTCTGAGGCCTTTTCCTCTGTGATGAGGAAGAAAGAGTTCACCTCAATGAACTCCAGTGAAGACTCACCAACAGCATCTCCTTTCTCCCTGCACTCATCTGACAGGAGAGGCGAGAGAGCAGAGTGCCCATGTGACAAGTTTAGGAGGTGCTGAGGGTAACCAGAGAGATGAACCAGAAAATGGTATGAGCATTGCGCACGCTTCTGGTCCTCTGCGGACCTGCCAGCTTAGGGTTTGTAATCTGCCTGTGGTCATGCTTAGTACCAGAGGGCTCCCAGGAGCACACTACTCCATCAAGCAATAAGGAGATGAGCCTTTGCCTGTGGCCTCCACAGAAGGCACCCATGTATGAGAGGAACACCTCCCAGGGGGCAGGGGTGGCAGGGGTGGCAGGGGTCCCGAGTGGGAGCTCCAGGTGTGTCACCCATTGCTGATATAGTCTTAAAACATGCAGTGTTCCAACATGCTTATGAACAACTGGAGGGAGGTAAAGGAAAGAAGGGAGCCCTTTGTCACCGCTCCGGGAACAAAGGCCGGTTTGTGAGACCGGGAGTAATACTGACCCAACCAGCATCAGCTGCTGTTGTTTCTTCCGTCACACTGACAATGCACAGTTGCAGGGTTTCTTTCCCTGGGAGGAGAATGGGATTTAGTGATACCGTAAGTCAGTCAAACAGCAGCCAAGACACCAATTCAAGTCCCGTTCAATGGATGCAGCCTTTGCTTTGTGTTGTTTTTCTCCCACTTCCTCTATTTGGCTCTGAGACTCATTTCCTCTCCCTTTCTCTGCCGCACGAGCACCACGAACGCACACACATTTTCAGTCCTCTCGCTTCCATTTACGTCCGATTTTGGAGGAAGCAGCTGTGTGTTTATATTACGAGGGAGATCAAATGCTTCTGCCAACACCGCCTTCGGAGACGCAAACAATGTTAACCGCTGAAATCAGCGTCGGTGTGCACCAGCGGCATGGTGCCCACCCACATGCGTGGGACAGTGCATTCCACTCTTTCGGGCTGCTTTCGTCAGGGGCTTGGGTAGACAGGGGATGAGAGTTTTCCAGTAAATTTCCTTTAGGGTTGGATGGGTGGGTGGGAACACCGGTGAGGAAGTAAGGATGTGGCATTGGATGCTGGACATATGGATATTGAATGGGTCTTGAGCAATGTGGCTTGGCTGCTAGCTGATGAGCTTCAGCTGTTGTTTGATAACCCCTGGAGCAACTGTTCACCAGGAGCTATCCTGGGAGAGCTGTCCCTGCCCTCGCCAGCCATCTGTCTGCACTTGGTGAATGGGTGCCTTTACCTACCTGCTGAAAAAGGCAGTTCTGACCATGCAGCTCCCACCAGGCACCGGCAAGGCCCTATGCAGCTGGTGGGGTGAAGGGAAATGAGGAGTCCTCCATCACAGATACACTTACCTTCTGTGCAGTCAGAAGGAAGGCATGTGGTCTGGCTAGATTTTGTCTTTGCCTGCAAGCCACCTGCTCAGCTGCTCCCCATTGCTACAAATTCCTGTAAAATCGGGACAGTTCTGGCTGACTATCTGAAGTGCTAAAGATTGGTCACAGATAGGGACACCCGCTGGTTAGGCGTTCAGGTTCAGCTGGGAAACCTCTCAAGGACCTCCCTGGTACATCTTGTTCATGAATTCAACCATAAACCAGCATCCAGATCTAAGCCAGCAAAAAAAAAGAATCTTTGTCCTGGTCAGATAGGGAAGAATTGTTGTGATATGATTTGCTCCTGGCACATCTAGTCCTGTAAGGAGCTGGGAACTGGCAGTCCCGTGGCTTTTGTATTGAAGAGTTTCTGTCAGTTTCTTGAGACAGAGAAGGAACAGAGTTGGCATGTAATAAACAGGCACCTCCTTATTAACCACAGACAGGGCCCTATCCTGCAAATTAATACCTGAATAATTGAGCAATCTCTGATGATCGCACAGTGCCAGACATACAAAGAAAATCTCAGAGCAGGACGATGGGGCATTTAAAGTTCCACTGGACCTCTGGTGCTGTGGGAAGCAGCAGACCACGGTCAAAGCTATTTTTCACACTGTGACTGTATAAGGTGCAAAGAAGTAAAAAAAGCTTCAAGGAATAACCCTAGTTCTTACACTGGCTGACTCTGATGTGCTTGATACATGTGGTCGTTTTAGGGGAGGAGAAAGGAAAAGATGAGAGTAGCCAACTCTCTTTGAGAGACCAGCCCATGGCTGGAATCAAAAACAAGGAGGGCTGCAGGAGAGCCAGAACTAACCCTGGCTATGCCAAGCAACACAGTGCGTGCTCTCCAAAAGCATGGCTGTGCCTGGGCAAATGGGGTCCTGAAATTGTTTGTGGAGTTGGGGATTCACAAGCACTGCAAGAAAGGGAGTTAGGACCTGCAGAGCAAGGTGTGTGGGACAAGGATGACTGCACATAGACCTGCGGGCCCTAGGCAAGCCACAGAAATATGAACACGGCTGGATATAGCCGATATCTGATGCTGTAATACAATAATGTGTGAGACTAGCTACAGTTCAGCGGGCCTGTGGTGGAGCAGTCTGCGCAGGAGAAAATCAGGCTGGTGACTGCTGATGCCTATCATTGTCAATGCAGTGGAGGGATGGACAAAATAGCAAATAATCCTGCTTGCTTTGAAAAAGACCCAAAGAAGGGCCTAAAGTGGTTCAGAAAGTTGCTGCAGAGCTCTTCTCCCGAATACCCTGCTCTCACAGTTTTGAGAACATTTCCAATGCAAAGTGCTGCAGAGCCAACAGGGTATGGCTAAGGATAGTGTTGCATGTGTAAATATAGACATAGATCGCAACACTGACATATATGTATGTCAGTGTATACATGTGTAAGTTTGCATTTGCATAGATATATAGACACACTCACAGGCAACATACATGAAGTATACTTACTATGTACGTTACAACAAAGTACTTAATGAAGAATGGGCTTCTGCCTGCTGGCATCACCTTCAACAGGAACCTGAAGAGAAAGACCCTGCTGCCTAAGAGATGGGGGGTTTGAAGCTGTGCAGAGACACAAGGAAGATAAAACATCAAACTTTCCCCCCAGGATCTCAAGTTAGGGAGCAGGAAGTGCTACAGCAGAACAAGATCCCTGGGCTATGAAACACCCAGCCAAAGGCAGAGCAACCCAGGGTAGGTTGAAGCCAGAGCTGCCTGGCCAAAATTAACAGGCTCCTTATTGACTAATCTCTGAGAATCCATCCCAGGGAGTCCTGAAAAAGCCTCAGGCTGTTGTACTGACAGGTAAAGGGCAGAGCAGCACCTGTTACCCTAGGCAAGGGTGTACTTTTGTCACCATTATCACTGGGGTGTGATCAGTTACTGGAAAGCTTTCTTATTCTGGAGCACAGAATCTGAAGGAAACAGTTGGATTGCATCCCCAGCTCCCCTGGCTTCAGCACACATAACTGATCTGCCCAAATATTGATGTAGCAGTAAGTTCGACACAGAGAGGAACAAGGAAGGTGTCTCTCACACAGTGTGGTGACACCAAGCCCATTTTCATGTAGTTCAGCATAAAGGAAGAACAGCAGCAAAAGCACCCTTGAGATTTGGCCAAAATCCACTCAGCAGGGAGCTTCAGGTGCCATTTTGTCTGGGAGGTCAGGCTGGTGTGCACAAGGTTAGATTCCAGTCAGAGGCGGCTCCGTCGGCTGCGAGGCAATCCTCGTGTTAAGCCTGAAATGGTGGTGGACAGCTGGCACAACTCCATGTCAGCTGGCACTCAAAGCCTGCGGACACAGTGTCCTCATGGAAACTGTAAAGCTGGGAGCAACCTAGAGCACGAGGATATGGCTTTCCTCAGTGGGGAGGGTGATCAAGGGTATTCTCCTGCTGCAGAGAGGGCATCTGGAGCCAGGCACAGCCTCTCCCCACTGTCATGCCAGTCCCTGATGATGGCTGTGCCTTCCTGCCCCGGCTCCGAGCCTGCTAGCCTTGCAATTTCAGGTTGGCTTGGCCAGCAGGGTTCTTTAAAAAATCTTAAGTTCCATCTTAAAGGAAAGGGGGAGTAAGTCTCGGCTTTTTGTGGAAGAAGAGGTCAGACCAGACCAGTAAAGCAGAGGAAGGATCTGGTCTGAGGTTCCTCACCTTCATGCAACTTGGGGTGGGTCAGAGACATAAACGTGCAGGGCAGGAAAGAGCTGAAGAGGAGTGGAAAAGGTAAACCACAAATACCCGCATATGAAGGCCGAGAAGGGAACATTCTGCTTAACTGCCTAGGACAGACATTTATATTTTTTTCCTATGCAGTACAGCAGCGTTATCCAATGAAAAATCACTGGCCATGGAGATATCTGATAAGAACTGAGCTGGCATCAGTTGGGAGAACAAAATGTCAAGAATGCGTCGGACTGCACCCCCACTTTTACCAGCAGGCAGGCCGCTGGGCTGGGAACAGCATGTTGCTAGCCCTTATCTCTAATTGTCCTGCCTGCCCGGCTTCTTTACTGCCTCCTAATGAGTGCAAATACGATGTTTTGAGATTTGGTCTTCTACTAAGAACCCCTTCTCCTCCAACATCTATCCTCCTGTCCTGTGTTCCCTAATGCACTGCCTTAGCCAGTGATGGGAAGATTAGGGAGCTGGGAATGATGTGAGTACGGAGGAGTACCTCTAATTTGGCTAGCTGAGCACTCCTAGGCCAAGGGTGACATAGTTTTCCCCACAGAGCAGCAAAAAGTTGCCATTTATAGCAAATTCTGTCCGCTCCCAAGTGCTTTACAATGAAGGAAAGCAAAAATCCCCTTTCTCACTTTTTTGGCAAGGAAGGGGATACAAGCTGTGGCATCCTGAAGAGCCTCAGCCTACACAACAACTGTCCAGGGTGCCTGGAGATATCCCACTGACTGTCAGCAAGAGAAACAGCTTCAAAGGAAAGCAATGGGCTGATGTGGGATGCCCCAATGCATTCCCTTACGTGGCTGACAAGGGGTGTGAAGGCTTTCCTTCTCCTGCCCGTGCCACATCCCCCTCCATAAAACCTACCCCTCTGCTCCTTCCCAAGAGTGTGCAACTCCTGCCTCACCACTGTGGGACTGGAGTGTGTCCCCCCACTGTACTTGGTGAGGACAGAAACTCACCCCATGGACATGTGAAAAGCTGTCTAGCAGTGACACAAAACATGGCATCTGAGGGCACTTCCATCACTCAGCAAGGTGGGACAAGCCTTGTGCCCTGGTTTTGTCTGGGACACGTCCTCTTTGAATTGCCAGAACTCCCAGGACAGTTTCTCCACAGCTGAAACAAGGGAGGAAAAGAGACTTTCTTCATATTGCCAGAGTCAGAGAGCCACTTCATCCACTGTTGGTGTCTCTTTGCTATTCCAGTCTATTACTGCCAGAGGAGTTGGCGTAATATGATAGTGTGCTCTGTACAGACTTCCGCCACATGGGTCAGGTGCATTGGACTTCATTAGGGTCTGTGGGTAACTGTGCATTGTCTGGGTCATAATAAACCATCTCTCACACAGCTAATCCCCTCAGGTACTGGATACTTCTCCCTGTGGTGGTCCACTTGCCTGGCCAACACACAACATCTTCACTGAAGGGGTACCTTTCCCTCATGTTTGACAGAAGTTGCCCCCAGAGGCCGAGGGCTTGGTTCTTTTTCTCCATTGCCTTTTCAATGCCCTCTTCCCTAGGCAGAGATCCCAGCTGCTTGGCCTCCCTGCCTTCTAGTTCCAGGCCACTGGCCCTGTTCTCCCAAGACTGGAGCAGCCAGGTGAAAACGTGCTCACCTGGAAGGTGGCTGAAATCTGCATAGCTCACAGCTCACTCTGGGACAGGGATCAGGTGATGACCTCTGGTTCTGCCTCTTTCTCCTGTTCTCCTGACAGTCCTGGTTCATCATCAGCCCTCACTAGGTGAACTGATTTCTTTGTGTGTTTCTTCTTGTGTATCAGGGCTAATGATACCAGCACGGGTTGGTTTTCTGGCTCAGCTACACCGCCTGTCATGGGGTTTGAGCAGCCACAGTGCCTGTTGTGGGGTTTGGGGTAGGTGCAGTGCCTGTGGTCTGTTTTCCCTCTCTTCCGCCTGATGGTGCTGCCTACTGACGAGCAGTGTTTGATAGATACTGGCCAGGGCAAGTGAGTTGTGCTTCCTTTGAATAGCCACAGCATTTCCTTTCAAATATTCTATTACTTTATCAAGGTCCTGTAGCTGTTCCAGAGTGAAACTCCAAACCACTGGGCATGAGAAGTTCTCTAGATCCCTGCCCGTATTCTCCCACCATGCCACCCCTGGCTATTCAGCCTCAAGGAAGATCTGGGTGATCTTCTTAAAACATTTGGTTGATCTGGGTGATATTCTTAAAACAATTGCTTGTAACCCTGAACAGGACTTGAAACACATTTAGGAGACCTAGCAATAGAAACGTGCTGGCTTGAACATGTTGGCTTGAACATCCCAAGGGTATTCAAAATTCTCAAAAGCTATTGTATGTAACCTGTCAGAAGGGAAAGGGGGAGGTGAAAGAGTGGGAGACAGTATCTTATCAGGCACTGATATCAAACAATGCAGCAAAATGAGAATCCGGGCCCCTCTCTCTAAGGTGATAAACTACACAGCAGGTTACATGGAGCAAGGACACGTGACCAAACAAAACACCATTGTGACCAGCAACTGTTTAAATAATGTCATAAATACTTAACACAACTTTATTTTTAACAGACTCAGGTCAGATCTATTGTTATCTTAATCCTTTCTGTCCCATTTGGGTCACCGAAAAGGACTGTCACGGTTCAGCCCCAGCCAGCAGCTGAACACCACACAGCCACTCGCTCACCCCTCCATCCCCCATCGGGGTGGGGGAGGAGAAAGGGAGACAAACTGTGTGACTGTGTGGGTTGGGATAAAAGACAGTTTGCTGGGGCAGCACAGGGATATAACAACAGCAGGAGTTACAGCAGGATTTACACACTGGGTAATAACACAAGGCAATTTACTGACCTGACGACTGACCAGACACTCACCCCGCTCTCAGATTGTCCTGGAGCTGCACCAAGCTGTCCCTTCCCAACTAGCCCCCATTTGTGGTGAGGTTCACATCACATGGTAAGGAATATGCCTTTGGCCAGCACTGCTCACCTGTCCTGGCTTTTTGTGAAAATTAATTCTATCTTAGCCAAAACCAGGACACCTTCTAGGGTTGGATCTCTGATGTTAGCCTGAGATTCAGAGAGGGACTGACCTTCCTTTTCCTGCTCAAGGCATGGTATATGTAAAGCTGTGAAAGAAAAGGCTTTTCTGTACTCCTTCCTTCCTCAAGTTTGACTGTAGCAGGCTGCCTTTCCTAAACCTGGCTTGGGAGGCTTTGCTCCCCACCCATCCCTTGTAAGTGATCACATACTTACGATCCCCCCAAGGCACAACCTAAGCCGCTCCTCAGGGCTGCTGGCAGTTCAGTTAATTTCCATGAAACCTTGGGCAAAATACCTCGCTTCTCCACGTGTTTTTGAGCAGAAGGTGCAAGCCCTGTCCCTGGGGGCTGCTGCACCCATCCCGGCAGCGGCTGGAGGGCATCGGGAGGCAGCTCTCTGCTCTCCTCTAGGGCACAGCTGGGAAGCTCAGCTGATGAGAGTCAAGCCCCACTGATCCCCGGGGAGCAATAGCAGTGCTGTACTTTCCCTAGATAGGGAAGGAGGCCTATTCAAGCCTGAAAGGTGGCCAGGCAAAAGAGCTTTTATGTAGCTGCATTTATCCAGCTGTAAGACATCTGTGGTCATGGATATAAATCACTGAATCGGGCCTGTGTGTTCGTGTGTTAATATTCCGCTGATGTGAGCGAAGACAGGGCAACCCTTAAGAACCATGTGGACAGGGAAGTTCCCTTAAAGCATGGTTGTTACATACCCACGTGTGTGTGTTTTGGGGAGGTGGGTTCAAATGTCATGGCTGAGGATCCAGCAGCCACATGCACGCAGCGATGTGAGTAAAGAGCTTAATGCCAAGGATGTGTCACAAAGAGGAAGAATTGATTCTCAGTGGTTCTTCCTCATTTGGTAGCAATTTGGGGATTTTGCACTGCCTCTTTGACAAAATGAAACCAGCTACATCATGAGGGCATGGAAAGGGACCCTGATGATGCCCATGCAAGTTCCTTGGTACCAGTAATGACACACGGGGTTTTAAAGATATAGATGAGTTCAGACAGCTGATGACAAAACCGCACTGAAATCCGGAACAAAAAAGAGGAAGGCTCAGGAAAAATGTAGCTGTCCGTCTGTTTCCAGAGGAGGTAGTGGAGATCCTGCTTTGACTGCTCTGTCTGTAGCTGAGATAGATTTTCCCCAGCAGCTTCTGAGGGTGCTCTTCCTATTACTAAGTTTTCTTTCCTATCATCTCTTCATATTTCCAGGTGATCACACCGTCTCCACCAGCTTGCGCTGGATGCCAGCAGCCCAGCTGAGCCCTTCCTGACCTCTGATCTACAGGAATGAGAAGGCTTTGCTCAAAGTCTGTGAAGGATATCTGGATATCTGTTGCTTTGGGGGCATTTAATCCAAGATGGTCATTTTTCACCAAGGAGGTGAAAGAAGGTCACTCAAAAATACTCCTCTCTCCAAGGAAAAACTCTTTCCTATTTTAATCTCTCTGGGGATGAATGGCCTCCTAAAAAAAACCCCAACTGAAAGAGCACAGAAATTAGAGCATGTGGGTGACCGTGTGTGAGGAAAGAGGCATCTGGGGACAACCATGTTTCAGCCTGGCAGTCACACTGATTTTCTTTTAGAAAGTATTTTTTAAAGGGGAAAAAAAAAGGAAATAGGAAAAAAGTGCCTGGATTATTAGCTGTACGTACACTTGGAAACAATGGGGGGAACTACCTAACTGGGGAAAAGTAAATCCAACTGCCTGCTAAGCCTCTTCCCCCTCTCCTCTGCCCGTGAGCCCAGTTTGGGTGCCATGGGAACCCTGTTACAGAGCCTCAGCCAGACCAGATTTATAGGGATGGGTAATGCAGGCAGTCACTGGTTGGACATAAACGGTCAGACCCTCACCACCTAATAGGTATCACCAAATATATGGATGGATGGACGGACAGACAGGTAGGTGCTGTACGAATTAATGGTTTTGGGGGGGTTGTTTGGAAGCTCGGTTCACCAAGTGGCATCACAACTTAGCTAGGTCAGTTTGTCTGTGGAAGGGTCCACGACCAGGCAGTTCTTTGGCTGGTGCTGCTGCTGAAGAGACGTGGTGTGGAGCCGCACCCTCCATAACTGCCCTTCTGTCCACTACTTGGCCAACTCCCTGTCGGGCCCGGATCTGTTCAGTCGTGAAACTGGAGAGCAGTAGTATCCTATGTCCAGCAGGTCTGAAGACCAATGTAAACAACACTCAATAGAAAGCACACTTGCTGGGGAAAGAACGCGTGTTACAGTTTATAATTCACCTTGGGACTCATTCACCAAAGGCTGCTCTGAGCCTGCTAGTGCAGATGTCTATTTTTAACCCTGTTTCCAGTCAGCTGTGGGTCCCAGTCCATGCACATGACACACTGCCAGGAATCCTTTTTTTTTTTTTCCCCTTTAACATTTAAAAAAATTACTGCATTGTGGGTTTTTTTTTCCCCCTGGCCATTCACCCTCCTCACCAAAGCAGTACCAGTAGAGGAAGGCTCTGAGCTGCTCTGCCTGCAGTTCCCCATTCCTCATGGCTGGTGGTTTTCAAGCCATCCCTCACTTTCTGGTTGTTTCTGTGCATTGGGGATCTAGTTTGGCAAGTGCACTGGATGTGGGGGTGCTGGCTGGGCAAGCCTCTGCGGGGGGGTGACACCAACTTTCCCAGGGGGACTGGAGTCCCGTGCTCCTTAGGAAGCACAGCTTTCTTCCAGCTATACTAGGAAAGTTCTGGTGGCATTTCACTGGAGAGGTCTTTCATTATCTCCCTCTAGATCAGATCTCCCCTCTAGGCTGTTTGAACTGGCTGTTTGCCTGACAGCAGGACAAGCCTCCAGGAGGCAGAGGGAATGTTTTGTGTGGAGGGAATTTGGGGCCTTTTAAAGTGAAAGGAAGCATAGAAATTCAAGATCCCATTGCTGCTGTTAGCAGCATTGGGCAAACTGGCTGTATTTGCTTTCCAGCCTTCTGAAGAGCCAGAGGGCTCAAAGGTTCGTGCAAGTAAAGATGTTACCCTGTTTGAGATGACAGATGAAAGAAGCAAGGAGACACATGCTCTCATGGGAGGAAAGTTGACTGTGGTGAGAGGGATCTCTCCCTCCCTATGGGATATAAAAATTTTCATAGATACAGATCCTCCACCACACTTTCATTAGCAAAGCATGTGAGTCAAGTCTCTTTGGGTGGCACATGAAGTAAGAGAGAGAGAGAAGGAGGAGGGTTGTGGAGAGTGGAGCTGAGAGGAGAACATCTGAAGCAAGTGCATGTAGGGTTTGGGCAAGCCTGCGTCAGGGAGCTATGGGAGAGTGCAGAAGGGGCCCCAAGGATCAGTACTGCTTGGGATGATGGAGTACCAACCTGTGAGCAACAGCTAGGGGAGGTCCCTGGGAGGTGTGTTCAAAGCCAGACTCCTGGGGAGCCTACCCCAAAGGCTTTACTGAGCATGTTTGTTTATACAATTCCACCTAATTGGGGTTAATCTGCTTTGTGTTTTGGCTAATCTGCTAGTTCAGAGGCCTAATAGGTTGGAGGGGGATGTTTTGCCCTCCTCCTGTTTCCAGGCCATGGAGTCAGGGGAGAGAAATGGCTATGGAAGGGCTCAAACTGCCTTCTGTCAGGTCTGTCAGAAAACTGTTTTATCTCTTGAGGAACTGTGCTGGGGAGCAGGTCCCCAGGAGGGAAAGTGCCTTTTCTTCTTGCTAATTAATGGATCTTACGAAAATGAAAGATTGAAAACAAACACCTTGACTGAGAGCCTGGAAATAAGCAAGGTAACTGCGCTGTAGGGGTTCGCTGAGGCTCCCAAATCCTGGTGGACGCCATTCCTGGCTGCCCCTATGTCCTGCTTCACCCCTCTGCCTTGGGGTCCACCTTGACCATAGGAAACACGTGAGATTGGGCACAAACTTCTGCTGTGCCTCTGTCCCCTGTGAACATTGTCTCCTGGGAGCCCTCCTGCACCCATCTGCTCAGGGATAGTTGCTACCTCAGGTCCCTTTGCTGGTCGGGAAGAGATGAGTCATAGGCATCTCACCAAAGTCTTCCTTGTTGCTTTAGGTTAAAGGAGTTGCAGCTTGTTACAAGAAACACATCCCGCCCTCTGAGGGTGGAAGGAGAGTCAGGACAATGAGCTCAGCAGTGTGCCAAGAGTTCACTGCACTAAGGGGAAGCTGCTGTAAATGCTGCCCCTCCTGCCAGACCCACAGATAGCGTGCTTTTTGTGAGGGCTGTGATGGGACATGCCAGCAGTGGCTGTTCCACCACTGCGGCCTGCCTAAGCTCAAGGCTTTGCCAAGAAGATGTTTGCTCTAGTGCCTTTGTGCTTGCAAGGTCAAGGATGGCTCTGAGCCCTACAGCGTGCCACACAAGGTTGTTTCCCAGCCAGTGCCTAAAAAAGCATTTGTTCCTCTAGAAAACCGCTGCAAAGCAGGACTGTGGGGGAGGCAACACATAGATGGTCTCTGAAAGCTCGCAGGTCCTTGGTGAGAAACAAAAGGGAGCCCAGAGCTCCTAAGTTACATGGAAAAGGATGGACCAAAACCTGGACAGCCTTCAGGGCCATGTGCCCATGCTCTCCCCAGCAAGGCGACAAAACCACAGGCAAAACATCGCCGGTGTGATGACGCCCGGCCAGCTGGCAGCAGACACTCAAGGTCTGCCGCTGTTTAATCACAGCAGACGCGACCTTCCTGTTGCTCAAAACCCTCCTTGCAGCAGCTCACCCACAGCCACTCTGGCCGCCCTGCAACCCACAGCCCAGCCCTGCCTCCCCTCCCTGCCAGGGGCTGTAGTGGGACAAGCAGGGACCTTCTGTGGCTTTGCTGACCTGCCTGTGCATCGGTGGGCGAGGTGCTCACACAACCTCGCACGAGAAGGGCTGCCCTCGAAGCCTGTGCTGTCTGGGCTGGTGAAGGAGCCTCTTGCCAAAGCCAAGGTCAGGGGATCGAAGCAGCTCCGGCTTTTCCCCGGTGCTGTTTGTGCAAGGCGCCTTCTGCTCATGCTTGGCCCTGCTGCCAAGCCTGCAGGGCAGCAATTAAACCTCCGTGCCTGGCACCAACACAGCACGTTCAGGTGGTTTACAGTTGGGCTTTTCCACCTCGGTTCTGCCAGCAAAGGCGAAGTGTGCAGCCACCACGGATGTGGCTGGACCCTTGTTTCCACGAGCCATGAAGTGGCCAAGCTGACCTCCCCAAAAAAGCAGGAGGGCTGCAAGGCTTGATGTGGGTTTTGCAGGTGATGCCCAAGCCTGCAGGTGTGAGGAGCATGCAGCAGCTTCATCAGGGGCACACAGAGGGTGTTGACTGGGCACTGCCAGTGCCTCTGAAGACACCCAGAGGCGGGTTCTGAGGCCCTTCATCATGGGCTGCTGAGTCAAAGCCCTGTCTCACTACCTGCCCGCCTCTGTGTGGGGTGACCAAGTGAAGTGGGAGACCATGCAGGGCCATGGCAGGGGGCCAGCTGATGTCTCATTCTCTGGTGCTCCAAGTCCAGCAGCAGTGGTGGAGGCAGAGAGTGGCTTGGTTCAGCCATGCCCATGGGCCAGGTGGTGGGGTTGGTGCAGCCACAGCACCGTGCTCCCACCCCTGTTAGTCTGAGGGGCCAAAGGGCTCCGGATACCTTTGCTGACTTGCTGCTCTTGCTCTCTGCATCTGGATTTGAAGCCAACAGAAAATACAACACCCAGGTGCTCTCCAAGCTGTGCTCAGTCCCTTGTGGCACAGCCTGGGCTCGTCACTTTTATGACCACAGGCTGATAGTTTGTGCCTGCTGCTCTGGGTGGAACCAGGGTCTGTCTGGATCTGCCCCATCCACAGAAGCCTCAACATCATGGCAGCAGCTATGCAGCCCCACACAGTTGACACTGGTTCTATAAACATGAGCAGAACAGAGAAAATACTGTTACCACGGTGGTCTCAGCACTGGAAAAATGTTGAACTTGCATTCAAAGAGCCGTTCCACTTCTGCACCATGACAGGGAGGAAAAGGGCATTGATCAGTTTTGTGACCTCCCGGGACCAGCTCTCCAACATGGTAAGAGAAGCATGTTTAGGTCAGTCCTTAAGAAACCCTGTAACTTTTTAGCCTAAACCTTATACTCCACCTTTGGTGACATTCAATAACTTTAGTTTCTAATTACTATGTATTGATTCACTTGTAAATATTGACGAACGTTGAGAGCAAATATAAACCATCTTGTGTTGCCTTCACTGGCACCCTGGCTCAGGTTACCTCTCCCTTCCCCAGGCAGCACCAGAGCTCTGTTTGCCCCAGTCACAGCCCCCTCAGTTCCTTATCCAGGTGAGGACGTTAAAGCAGTCACAGTGGGGTGAAGCTTTCCTTTAATGTTAGCCAGTGCTTGCTCCAGGTTTGGCTTCAGGATTAGTTGTCTTTTGGGAGATCACAACTAGCAACAGTATGAAACACGAGAGATGCTCCACTCCTGGACTGGTGTGAGATGTCTAGCTGAGGTGTTACTCCTGAGCAGCAAGCGTAGCCAAGAAGCATTCCTGCAAGATGGGGCTTGGACCTGGCTGCAAAGGAGCCCCAGCTACACTACAGCACAAGTAGACCCTAGTAAAGAATGGTGTGAGCTCAGGGGGCACAGCTATGGGACCCCCACCCTCCCTGCCCACATTCACATCCAAGCTCAAAGCCAATGTCGGCAACCCAACCCCACTTTGAACATGGCTGTGCTTTGAGTGGGCAGCATGGCCTTTGGGGGTCTTCACATCTTTTACTCCAGCAACAGGCCCACTGCTAAGACTTTTTGAATCCAGTGTCAGTGGAAGAACTAGGGGGGGGCGGGTATTAGCTTGGTTAACCTGCATCAAAATTATTTTTGTAATTAAACACTGTTTCATTGCAGGGGGACACTGAGGAAGTCTCAGGCACTAACTACAATGTGCAAGCAGGCATCACACTGGAGTAGAACAAGCCTCATTTCTGCAACACTGCTTGATGGTTATCAGTAAGATTCATCCCACCCTCTCCCTTCCCAGTTGAGATCAGCTCAAGCCCAGTTGCATCAATGGTCGGACTTAAACAAGTGGAACACTTCATTATTTTAATTTTGTTTTTAATCACCTCCAACTGGAGGCTGCCCATTAGCAAGTCCAAAACAAGTTAAAACAGTTGCCACCCTCAGCCCCTTCATTTTTTTCCCCTCCCTGGTGCTCTTCACTACTTGAGCTCTTATCGTTCAGTACATGAGAGAAACGGCTCGGCTTTAAAATAACACCTTAAAAAAATATAAAAGGAACAGGGAAGAAGGTACAACAGAGTTTTTTTAACTGCAGATCCTTTCAGTGCTGTGGTTTAGAGCGAGCCTTTGCAGAGGTAGATGCATCTCAAAGAAGGGCACAGATCAGCAGTTTGGGAATAAGACCAAGGGCTTAATGCATCTCCCGAGGGCTTTAGCACAACGAGTATGAAGTTAAGAGCATCATGGCAACTGTCCACATGCAAAATGCCAGCTCTCCCACAGAGTTCTCAGAAGTGAACCATACAAGCATTAACAGTAAACCAAAACATATGGAGAACAGCTAGATATTCAGAGGGAAGCAGCATGACCCACTTCAGCCTGCAGAGCCAACTTGGAGCCCAGACAACAGCAATACCTTCCTCAAGTATGGAAGAGGATCCCGTGATCAGCCTCAGCACTCACTCCACTGCTGGCACGAGCCAGCATCAGGATGGGGCAAGTGCCATGCTGGAACAAGTATGTACACGCAGAGAGGACACGGGGAAACACTACCCCTTTGCTTGGCAAAGCAAGCAGGAAAATTGGTGTCAGAATTTTGGGAACAAGGCTGCTTGAATCCAAGTGCCATTCAGTGAAAGTCCAAACCCAGCAAGCAAGTCACCACCTCCTAAAGCCAGCCAGAGCAGACACCCAGCCACCAGCCTCTCACCCCTCAAATATGACATTTGCTGAAAGCAGCCAAGATGCATAGTTAGGAGGCCAGCAAGCTTCCTGAGATTTAGGCTTTGAAATGTGAGTGCTTGCAAGCAGCTTGTCACATTAGGCACTGAGCTGGAGTGGGATACACCAGAGCTTTTACAAACTGCACATATGCTGTTGTCTCCAGGTCAAGCAGCTCTGCTTCCCTGCTACAAAAAACGGGAAGCCAGGGGCTAACCCATGCTGTCACCACCACACCTTAAGTGGAGAGGGGAGGCTGCCTTGAAGCAGTTTGGGCCTTGAGAAAAACATCCACCTAAGACCATGTGGGGGCATCCTCTTAGAATCCATCTTTATTTGTAAATATCCACATATAAAATCTTCAGTTTCCTTTTACAAAAACAAAAAGGCACATAAAACTACTCAAACTCATCCCCATGGACTGATGGTTGGACACTTCCCCCACCCCAACCTCCCCCTTGCTTTCTCCTCCAGTCCATGTTTCTTCATGTTCCCTTTAGTTTCAGTTCACTACTGCCCAGGCACAGTTCTGCGCTTGCAAAGATGAAGTACGCACACAGGGGAGATGGTGGAGAGGTGGCATGGACTGTGCGTGGTGTGTTTTACAGGCGCTTTTTAGTAGTAGGTTTCTTTTTCCACCCAGCCTACAGGAGAAAGAGGGAGAAAGGAGTTCAGCATTAAGGCAGCCCAGGTATGAGGCTCAGGAGAGCTCCTTTTAGGCTCTGAAAACTTGCATTGTAGCCCCGAGCTAGTTAAGTGACCCATCGTGATGGATGAAGTCTTGCTAACTGGTGTGCTGTAGCTTTCAGGCCCAGTTCCAGCTTTCTAGAGCTACCCAAACATGAATCAGTCTCTTCTGTCTACTTCTGCAGATTGGTTCTTTCCCATACTGCTGGAGAATGCAGGGAGAGGGACAGACAGAAGTCCCTTGCTTGAACCGACTGCACCACTAATGCTGAGGAAGGGAAAGTATGGCAAGCACACCCCTGTGTAGTGCTCAGCCCAGAGCACTGTCAGAGCTTCTAGAGCTCAGCAGCTCGAAGAGGTGGGGAAGGAAACAAAGATCAGCAGCATATTCTTACCACCAGGGTTGCGTCTGATAATGAGCTTTCTGACTTCATCATACAGGAATATGAGGAGGGAGTATGGGAAGGCGCAGAACCACCAGGTTGGCCTGTTTGGGAGAGGAGACAGTGAGAACACAGGCAGCGAAGATGCTCTTTCCCTAGCAGAGCTCTGGCTTGACGGCACAGGAGCGGGCAGGAAGGCTGGCGTGTCCCTGCTTGCCAGCACACCAACTCCCACAAGGCTGTGCTTCAGCTGAGAGTCCTCCAAGCCAGGAATTACCACCAAGTTTTGTGCTGAAATACATTCATCTGCTTCTGGAGATTAATTCCGACCTAAGGTGTGTCGCAGCACTTTTGTTCATCCCTATCAGCACCTCCCCACCTATTTATTAATCGGGCACCATTTCCTCCACGCACACACCGCCTCTGCGCCCACAGCCTGGCGCACATGGGCTGCGCTGCTTTCCCCTCAGCATGCTAACATCCAGCTGCCACAGGCACTGGTCAGAGGCCAACTTCTTGTTAGGAAATGCTCACACTTCAGCACCAAATTCCAGACGACGCTTCTGAATGGAATGCAAGATGTACCAGGATTTATTTATATGGGGTTTTTTTGGCCAAGATTTAATGGCACTTAAGCCGCAGCGCTGTTCAAAGCTTGAGATTAAGGCCTGCCCTGAAGTGTTGCAATGCTCTCAGGCATTGCTTAAGATGCTGGCACCTTCCCAACTGTTAAGAAAGTTACTATACACCAACTGGTCATCCACACCTACGCAGCATCTTTCAAAAGACTTTACTACTTGTGCTATTTCTGTGGAAAGCGGAAAAAAGGCCCACAGTGTGGTCACTGGTAAAGAGGTGTCACCAAGCCTGTGTCGTACAGCAATTCAGCTGGCTTTCTTGGAGGCACAGTCCCTTACCCACAGAAACACCCTGTGCCAGTAAGCCTAAGAGCCACGGCACTTAGAGCACACTGGTACATCTGGAGTTGTGCAGCTCACGTTTAGTGCCGGCTGCCTATAAATATTCCACAGGCAGTAAAGAAAAGCAGACCCCTGGTGTGCCACACTACCCCAAGAGATTGCTCATAGCCTCTATAACCTGGGTTAAGCCTAGGCTTCATGCTCCACAAGCTCACAGCTGCTTTTATCCATCTCTCCACCAAGCTCAATACTGTTCTGTGGTACGGCCCGCTGCACAAATAACACAATGCAACTTACTTGAGAGGGTACATCCTTAGGGCAACATCCATCCCAGGGCAGTAGGAGAGGAAAGCAGCCAGAGCAGTCTCCTCAAAGAGACCAAATATTAAAATCTTGTTCCTAGAAGAAATAGGAAATAGTCAGGGACAAAGTACTTTTGCAGGTGACATCCTATACAACACCTAGTTGCCACACAGTGGTGAATGGACATTCTGATCTAGCGAATCAGTCACCCAGGTGGGGACTATCAGGCCATCCAAGCTGATGGCACAGTTGTCACAAGGGTCTTCTGTCTCTACAGAGAGAAATTCCAGTTCACAACTAAGTCAAGCAGCAAATCCTTTCATCACAAATTCCGACACTGGCTCATACCACCAAATCTCTCGATGTACCAGCTGCTCTGCTGCTGCACAAGGCAGTGTGCTGGAGCATGTCACTGTCCTTTGAGGCAAGCTAGCTCTGACAGACAGTGCCAGCAGAAGCCAGCATTTCACTCTCTCAGATTGATGACTTAGCAAGTACAAGAAAGAGAGTACCCAGGCCCTCTTTTATTCTCTCCACCAAGGCACCAGACTGTGCAAGACTTATGCCAAGATGCCAAGACACTGTTGGGACAAAGACACAGAATTCTGTGTGCTGGAGAACACATGGAATCCATAAATCAGCCTGACTTACTTCATCCCCTGCTGGAAGACAGAGTTTCTTCGGGTCTTACAAATGATCAAGTCTGCCCACTGCACAACCACAATGCTGACAAAGAAAGCTGTGTGGCAAGTGAACTCCACTATCTTCCTCTGTTCGTAGGTCTAAGGAAACAAAGCAGAGAACATTTGTTCAGACATGCTGCCTTTGCTCTCTGGTGTTCACACCAAGTTCAGCAGGCATTAGTACTCGGCTGGCAGCCTCTAAGCTGTGACTCCAGACTTACCCATTGCTGCCCATAGCTGTCTTCCACATCGTTAATCCATCGGTCATCCCACTGGACTCTGATCCCTAGCAAGCCAGAAGGCCAGAAACCATTCTCTGCCATGATTACAAAATAGGTGAAGAAACCTCCAAGGGCCTGGATCATACCTGAACAGACAAAAAAGGATGATAAAACCAATGAAGCTACCATACAGTGCAATTAGAACAGAAAGTAGTTTGAAGGAGACCCCGACCATCTAAGAGATTACTCCTTGTGGGGCTCAGTCTCCCACGCAGCAGGTACAGAAATAATTTCAGATTAACAAATTCAGCAGCGACCCTTTTGCTGAACTGCTTCTGCTCCCAACTTTGTACAGAGTTACTTCTGTTCTGCCCTGTGCTGTGATGACATGGTACTCAAGGACACGAGATAAAACTCCCTTTGTATTCCCACTGAGCCTTGCCCACCCCCAACCCTTGCAAAACACAGTCAAGAAGGTTCCCAAGGTCTGCTGCAATTAAGCACGAGGTCCCGTCCTGTGAACTGGGCACGTCTCCGTAGCTGCCTTTAATCGAGGCTCCTAATACTGTGTGTTTAGGGATACGCTGGGGAGAATCCTTTAGTTCTAATTAAACTAACAATGGGATCTATGTTCTTGCTGAACAAGTCTGAACCAGAGGAGATCTGGTTGCCAGCCAGCTCCTTTACAGCACTATGCAATTAAACAAAATTACTGTGGAAGCGATTCAATGGGTCGAGCTGCGCAAGCCACCGCTATGTGCCAGGGGGGCAAAATCACAGCAAGTTCTTAACAGCCTGAGGTTCTGGTTTACACAGCCCAAACCTCAGCCCTACCAAAGTAAGTGGGGGCAGCTGCTGATTCAGGGTGGCATACGACCCCCCCCAGCTCCCACTGAGCCCAAAGCGGGGCCAGAGGGAACAGCCCAGCTTACCAATCTGCCCGTAGGCCATGCTGATCAGCCGCTCGTTCACCAGCTTGTCTGTCTTGGGGTTTCGGGGCTGCCTCTTCATGATGTCACTCTCTGCTTGCTCATACGCCAGGGAGATAGCAGGGACCTTTGGGGGTAGCAGGACTGCTGTTAGCACTGCTTCCATTTTCCACTGTATACCGCCTGCCCTGCCCCCGTGTTTTCAGCCTCAGAAGGAGCACCACCCAAAATCCTTAGCTGCAGCCTTCAGGAAGGACCCTACCCTCTCCCCATCCCCAATCTGTCCTTACACAGAACTGAAAGAGCCTCAGACTTGGAGAGCCACAAGACAAAAGTGTGGATTAAGGGAGTATCAACTGTTTACTTACTTTAAATCAGAACACTAGAGAAAATTATTTAAGCATTTTCCCTTTGCCTGTCCTTTCCTTAGGGCAGCTAGGAACACCCACATTTCCTCTTGAGACAGAAAAAAACCACCAAAACATTCACCATGTCAGTGCCCAAGTCGATGCAGAGGATGGTGACTGTTCCCAATGGAAGGGGTATGTTTGCAATGATGAAGATCAGGAACGGAGTGATTTCAGGAATGTTACTGGTCAAGGTGTAAGCAATGGACTTCTTCAGGTTATCAAAGATCAGACGCCCTGGGGCAAAGAGAGAACAACAGAACTCACGTTTATCAGCAGAAGGCAGTAGCACTGGCAGGCAAAATGCTAATGCAGCAGTTCTCTTACGTTTAAGGGTGAGACTACATGCTCCATAACCTATACAGGGTACTATTTCTGGGCACAGCAATCAGGGTTCACTGCATACAGCAAGAGGATGTAAACCCTGGTTTCTGAAGATCACCCGGGACCCCATGAGGTACATTCTGTTCTCCTCCTGTTAGAGCTATTGCTCCATCAAGGAGTAAAATGTATCAGACTCAGCTGGCAAAGATGACTGTGGCATCAGCGTAAGGCAAAAGGACAAAGGAGCTTTTGTCACTCAGCTGCTTCCTACTGCTACCCATCCCAAGGGTCACGCTGGTCCCACAGAAAGGGAGAAGGCTGAAGGGAGGAGGAAAATGCTGTCCTCCTTGAAAACACTTGCCAGAGAAGCTCAAGGGTAAAGGGAGCCCTTGAGACACCTCTATTTCAGAGGGAATCAGCAAGCAATACAGCTGAAGCATGTCACTTCACCACCACTGCACCCAAGTTATAAACTCACCTTCTTCAACCCCAGTGACAATGGAGGCAAAGTTATCATCCAGAAGAATCATGTCAGCTGCCTGCTTGGAGACATCTGAGCCAGCAATACCCATAGCAACACCAATGTCAGCCTTCTTCAGGGCAGGAGAATCGTTCACACCATCACCTGTGACTGCTACAATGGCACCCTGGTCACAAAGAGGACAAAGATTGAAATCATCATTTTAAGGGTTCTGGGCAAAAAAAGCTCTCTTATTTTTGAAGAGACAGACCATAAAGAGTTTACTTTGCTGTAAAAGATCTCAGGTTCTCCTTTTCTTCCCCTCGCCCCTTTGCCTGTTCTGATCAGGCTAATCACAGAACCACACTGCTCTGTCCAAAGGAGATGTCAGACAACATAGAATATACACATGTTGCATTCTCCTCTCCCAAGCACCTTCAGAGCTTTTAGGTATCAAGTATGTTAACCAACACCCTAGGATCAGCAGAAGGCTGCAGTACAAACTGAAGATGTGTTCCTTACATTTATGTATTGTGGAGCACAAGGACATCAGCAGCTGAAAGCTGCTGACAGACTGAGATCTAGTCAGGCCCTTTACCTTAGAAGCATAAGCCCTGCCTCCTCAGAAGGCAGTGCTGGTTGGTCATTTGTATACATCTGTCCGCAGAGTTCTCAAAAGCAAACTCCCCCTCTCCCTACCTGTCGCTGACAGCCTTCCACAATTATAAGCTTCTGCTGAGGAGAGGTCCTGGCAAAGACAATTTCTGTATGATGCATCAGGATGTCATCCAGTTGCTCACTAGTCATGTCCTTCAAATCTGAGCCATGAACAACACAAGCTTTGGCATCCCTGCAAGCAAGAGACAATATAACGTTTTACTTCACAAGTTAAACTAAATTTCTCTTTAGTTGTATTTGCCCCATAAAAATACATCTCTCCAGTGCTACAGGGAAAGACCAAGTCCTGCTGTGACTAAAGACTAATCCAGAAGTTTCATGGTGCAAGGTAGATGGGGAATACAAAGAAAGAAAGAAAATGACAGCGCCAAGCAACAGACAAAAAGCCCCAGGAGCAAACTCATTCTTTCTATGGCTTTTTAAAAATGCATCAAGGCAAAGAGTAGCTATTTCCACAGCTCCTGGCCTCCCTGCAAGAAAGGAACTCCTGGCTCAGGCAGTTAGCTTCCAAAAATCACGAGATGCTGTGGCCTTCTGCAGGCAACCCTTTTTGCTACAGACAGGGCTCTTCACATAGGAAGCTCACACCATGCCAGCTCAGACTATTTTACACTCTTCAGTTACAAAAGCACGCGACGTTATATTTAGGCTGGTTCGGTACCCAGCACACTACAGCAAAATACCACCTCTCTGCCCCAGCATACCATCCCTTATAGGTCTAGGAGGCTATTCACACAGCTCGTGACATCACACAGTATAGAGAGGGAAATTCCTCCCCCACCCTTACAGCAGCTGCTGACTCGCTCAGTCACACAGCCAAACGATCCCCAGCCCACATTGCTAGGCTGGGCAGTTACCCTCAAAGGAAGAATAAAATTAAGTTTTAAAAAAAAATCATCATCCAAAATGCTTGTCTTCCCCAAGCAATTTCATTATTTCATTCCACAGGGTGTCTCTATTCACAGTTCATAAGCTACGTGGCCACCCTCCAGCCCAAACACAGGCTGGGTCAAACTCAGCAATGCAAACAGCCCGCTTATGCCAAAGCACATCTGAGGATGCCTCAGTTCTGCACTAGGCTGAGGGCAAACATTAACTCCTAAGAGGAAGGGGTTCTCTACATTTTCACATTTATTCTGCTGCAGCTATTGACTGCTGTCAACTCCTCTACCCAGCCCAAGCCCTGCTCCATTTGCAAACCTGCAGTCAGACCTAGAAGAGAGTTTAAAAGCAGGAGAGACAGAACTGGGCCTTGAATGATCAAGTTTATAGGTGGCATTCAGCTCTTTCCTTGGGACAGTATGACAGTTAAGTAGAGTTCACTTTTGGTAGCCCAGTCTGGATTGTGACTAACAAACTAGACATTTTCTTTTTACCATGAACTTGTAAGTTATCTTACTAAAGAAGCCTGACTAAGTGCATGTTTGAGGACAAAACTAGACCTAGCCTCTCTTTAAAGATCTGGAAACACAGTAGTATGCAGTTTCAGACTCTGCAGCAGCACTGCTCAACAGCCCCCAAAATAGCCACCAACCCCCCCCAATGCTACTTTAGATTCTTTTTCCTGCCTGCTACATCAGGCTAGTGCATGGTGCTTGTGCAGCAACACAAACCTGGCAGGACAAATGCTCAGCTCAGGGGAGAGAAAGAAAACCAAACAGAAAAACATCAGCCCCCAAGTCTGCCCCCAGTCAGATGTTTCTTTTGTTCAGTGTGGGGACAAGGCCATCAGGACAGGTAGTTAGAGAGCACAGAACGGATGAAGAAACTGCCCAAGTTTTCTGTACAGGGCTTACTCCAAACTACTTTCTATGCACAAGAGTCTTCCATGCACACTCAAGAAGCCTTTTGCCTTCTTCACCTAAGTCATGATACACACTGAAGACCCTCAACATGCTGGGCTAAGCAGGTGCCAAGCTTTTCATGCCTGGGGAGAGATGATGAGGAATTATCTAAGGCAAGGAGAGAGCCTTCCCCACCAGTTAGTACCTGGGGTTGACCTGACTGACAGGAATGTTGAGTCGAGCAGCAATATCTTCTACTGTTTCATTGCCCTCAGAGATGATGCCGACACCCTTGGCAATGGCTTTGGCTGTGATCGGATGGTCTCCAGTAACCATGATAACCTGAAATGCAAACAGACTGACATGAAAGCCTTGCCTGTACTGCAGGGCAATGCTGCCCAGAAGGCTGGGTCCCTTGAGATTACAAAGGCCACGTGGCTTTTGTTCTACTATCAAGCCCTGGCACAGAGAGCAAGCCCGAGGCACAGGCAGTACCTGTTACCAGCATGCAAGGGATTGAGGTGGATGGAAGACAAAGAGAACTGTTAATCTTGAATCAACAGGTCTAGTTCCGTTTCCAGCCTGTGCTTCGCTCTCCCATCTCAGCACCGTGGGACATGTACAACACGCCTGAGCCAAATCACATGCTTTGGGACATCGTGCCATCAGCACCTGCCAGTGCACTAGCACTCTAGGCTATAATTAGTTTCTTGGTCCATTAACATACAATCACTTGTATTTAATTCAGAAACGAGGCCTGAAGTAGTGCTAGTTAAAACCTGATCAGTATTTCTCTCCATTATAGTCAAGCAGAGTGTAAGGAAAGCCCTGCATATCTGCGGGTATAAAGCAAGGTGAATTTTCTACCCAGGAATGGATTACCTTGATCCCAGCACTTCTGCATTTGCCAACAGCATCTGGCACAGCAGCACGAGGAGGGTCAATCATAGACATCAGTCCTACAAAGCAGAGTTTGTCTACAGGGAAGTTCACTTCGTCTGTATCAAACACGAATCCATCGGGGAACTGATCATCGGGCAGAGCCATGTGACAGAATCCTGCAACACATCAAACCCACCTTTACTCTGCTCCTATGCATCAGGAGGCAGAGCAGGCAAACGCCTATTGCTTCTGTGAGGGCTACGCAGGAGTGTAACAGTCAGTGCCTCAGCCAGGGCTATGGAGGCAGGAGTCAGGCTCATACTCTGATAACGAGTAGCTGTTGCTAGGTGCCCTGACACAGCCTGGTTCACGTGCACTGGAGCAGATCTAATACCCTGCGGCCCCATGGAGACTTAAAAGTCCCAAATGCTTTGCTTCATTTTGACCTGGGTGACCCAGCTGCCGGGCAAGATAAGACCCTGCAGGCTGCCTTCCAGATTAAAGGCAGGACTGTTCCTATATGAATTGCTGGAGTGACCTTGACCCAACACTACGGTTACACTCTGGGAACAGAGCGCAGCCCTCCACTTAACCTGTGGGGACTCTGCACTGGAGCACGAGCAACAAATCTTTTGCAATTTGTTCAGGCTGCTTTTTCTTACCTAACACTCTCTCCCCAAGGCCTCCCAACTCAAGGTAGGCATTCTGAAAAGCATCTTTCATTTCTTCATCCAGTGGTTGTTCTTTGCCATGAATAAGAATGGTGCTGCAGCGATCCAAGATCCTCTCTGGAGCTCCCTTCATCACCAGCAAGTAACGGGATTCTGACGGATTCGCGTTTTTGTGGATAGACAGCTGGGGGGGAGAAATTAATCTGTTCTATAGACATGCACTGTGAAGGCATGAGTAATCACCATCAATCAGTATCCTGTGACTACAGTAGCTCAGGGCTGTTTGTGATACTCTGCTGTAGCTTTCATTCACCTGCACTTTGTGAACCTCTAAACTAAGGAATTACTACGTATTCTTTAACACACAACCATGGATGTTGCAATGACCACCTCCGTATCCAAATTCCACCTGTTAAGATGTTCCAGCAGCTCATCCCTATTCCCAGATTTGAGTTCTTCCATTCTCCATGCACAGGTAGGAAGCATGTCTGGTCTGTCCTCAGCAGCTGACACCACAGCACCAAAGCAGCTCCAGAAACTCTTACAGAGTCTAAGTATGGTCCATTAACTCAAAATTTAGAGCCTTGAGTAGTCTACAAGCAAGTAATGGTTAGACAAGATTTTGGTGCCGAAACAAGTTTTGCAGCAAGCTGCATGCCAGTTTACACAACTACTTCACCCAGTTCCTCTCCCTTGAGGGGACATACATACACCTACCTGGTACTTGTTGGTAGAGTTGAACGGTATTTCCACCACTTTGGGATACCTTTCTCTCATCTCCTTGACAGATCCACAACACAACTCAATGCATTTCAGAAGTGCAGACTCTGAGGCGTCTCCTGCCACTGCTCTCTGAGGAAAGACACAACTGTCAAAGCATCGTCCCAGGGAACACATCACAGATGATCAGACACTTAAAAAAAGTGTGCTCATCTCAGCCCAGTCCCAGCTTCTACATGACAGCAAAGAAGAAATAATTCTCTTCTCTAGTACTGACAAATACTGCATTTCAGAATGTCAGGCCTCTCAGCCTGAGAGCACAGCAGTATTCTGCTATCAAAGATCTTTTAAAGGGCAGAGAAAGTCAGATAACCAGGTACAGTCAGAAGGAAAGGCTGGAGGGGAAGCTTTGAGAAGAACTGCTGTAAGCTGCTTGTCATCAAGAACAAAGGGGAAAAGACTGATGACATGCACACAGAAACATTTGCACGTGCTTTCCCACAACACAACATCATCTTATCATGCCTCTGGCATAAGAAGATATAATCTGGCCACGCCTTCCTCCCCCATAGGGCTAGCAGTGGTGAAGACTGTAGATGGGGGTTCTCTACCCTGGAGATCTGTGTGTGCTCAATGTTCTGCTTGAGCTTCCTTTGCTGCAAATTAAACCAAGCATTTCTTGCCCTTATGGTCTCTGTCCATGAAGGGTGTTTTTTTTTTTTAAAATTATTTTTATACCACTTCATGGTAAAGAATTTTCAAAGCTTCCCCCTCCCAAGCTTTCCTTAGATGGGAAGAACTCCAGCTCTTTATCTTAGGTCTCAAAAACATGACCTGAAATTATAGACAGATGAGTGTTAGGGAAAAAATAGTTTGTTCCATCGTTCCTATTACCACAGCATCAGAACACCCTTGGGAAGAAGTTTACTAAGCAACATGACTAATGTTTGACAGATTATAAGCATTGTACAGTTAATGTCAGCCTTGGCTAGGTCACAGTTCAGAAGCAGGAATCCAAATTGATGTTATGCTGGCATCTGCACCAGTGCTGAACCAGCAAAAGCTTAAAAAGCCAAGATTTGCCAGTGAGAACAGAATGGCTCAAGACAGACCGCCTCCCACGACTGCTGCTCCCCCAGCTCTGGCATCTACTTCTCCCAGCTCCCAGAACTGGGTGTACATTTAAGTGTACAAGTGCCAGACGTTGGGAAATGCCTAGGAGAGCTTTCTGGTCTTCCCTAGCTCTCTGAAGGGCCTGCCTTCCAAGACAGCCTGTAGATGCTAGTGGATGGCAGGGAGCGTGCAGTGGCAAACGTGTCTTCCCAGTCCCATCTCCTCTGTCCACAGCACATCTCCCACAGGGGTATGCTAGACTGCAGAAGAGTGGCAGACACCTCTACTTCACAGGTCCCTGTGACCCACAGGATGTAATCTCACTGCCACTATGAAAGGGTGGTGGTGGGGAACAGAGTAAATGTTTCATTTAGGAACTCACCTTAAGAATCGGTACGTTGTCCTGGTTGGCCTGAAACACAGCACGGTTGCAGAGACCTGCAACTCTGGATAAAGCACTCCAAGTAACTGAGCTCTTGTCAAAGGAAGCACCTGAAAGCAGAGGAACAAGTGTCAGAAAGCCATTCCATCCCCCAGCCCAAAAATAACATTAAGCCCTAAATCCCACAGGCTTAAAAGCAAGAAGCCTTTACCTCAGAAATAATAAACAGAGCATGTTAGCACACTACACCCTCTTTCAATCCTCCCTTCTCAGGTACATCAACAGCTGATTATCTTGAGACCCGAGGGTGAAATAACAGCAGTGCAAGAGAACACCTCTGCTTTCAAAATCCCAGTAACAGCAGCAGCCATGCTGACAGAGCCAAGGAACTGCAAACAGGTCAGATTCTTTCAGAGGGGCTTGAGTAAGGGATGCTGGGCTCCACCTCCCCCTTATTTCACTTGATCCATCACCCAGGAATTAGATGAAATAGCTCCCAAAGGAACAATGCTTAAAACTGCTCCTCCCATGCTGGCTCTTAAGCTGGCTTCAAGGTAGATGAATTGAACAGACAGTTAACTGATAAGCTAATGTACTTCCCATGAAGTGAAGTCTCGGTTTATTTCTACTGCAGCCAAGCCAACCGTTGCCAGGCCAAAACCAAGCACTTCCAAGTAACACTTTATTTATAGTTCTTACCTTACACTAGCTTTAAAGACAAAAAAAGCTGCTCTACTGTTCTTGCAGTGGTTCAGGCAAGCGCAATGTTTTGGAGTGGTTGGGGGCAGGGTGCAACACCACCACTGGAAGAAGTTTATGCTAGTCATGTGTTGTAAGCACAGCCTTGCACAGGGCAGATGACAGCTAGGAAACTCCTGTATTTGTCTGTACTGAACGGTTCTGGAGAGATAAGTACTTCTCAGCTGCACAGCCAGCTGAGATTTCAGATCCTTATCAGGATCTAGAAGAAACTTCTCTGCTCAAGTCTTATAGTCACTTCATTCATTGCTACCATTCGGCAGACACAACCAGGATGTTCTGGGAAAACCCCCACTGAAGGGCTGAAGTCCAGTTCAACATGGGAAATTTCCACCTATGTCCAATCTCAAGTAATTTGTTATCAAGGCCAACACCTCTGCTGTCCACATTTTCAGAAGACTTAAGATGGGGCAATTTTCATCAGATACATTTGGGCAAAAGTGATCCAGTACTCTGGAGAACAGGACTAACACAAGTGCCTGAACATTCAAAAGGCTTAAATTCCACTGGGGATTGTGAGCAGAAGCAGCCTACGTGGAGTTTAAAGATGAAAGAGAGCTGTGGCACAGTGCAAAGCTTTCTACCTGTCACCTCAAGTATTTTAATGCTCACTGTAGATCACGTCAGACGTCTTAGCACCATGAACTTTGTTTGGACTGGAAAGCTAGAAATGGGGTTTCTTAGAAGTACAGGTAGCCCTGGAAAAAAGCCGTTTTTTAATAAAATGCCTCAAGCAGAGAGAGATGGACTTACCACTCTGGTTCTCTGTAGTATCAGCCTCATGAATCTGATTGTCAAACCACATGTGCGCAACTGTCATGCGATTCTGTGTCAGAGTGCCTGTCTTGTCAGAGCAGATAGTGGATGTGGAGCCCAGGGTTTCCACAGCTTCCAGGTTCTTCACCAAGCAGTTCTTACGAGCCATACGCTTGGCTGTTAGTGTCAGGCATACCTGGAGACAGGGAAGATGACGACAGGTTAGACACCACTACCCAGCTCACATTCTCTTTGCAACAAAAACCTACAGAAAGAACTCACCAGGCTTCAGCCTCTTGCTTCTCAGTGAGTAAGGAAGGAAATAAGCCCTGAATTAACATATTCAAGTTGCAGTTCCCTAATCATAGCTTTCAAAATAGGTGGAGGCAGGCCACATACAGGAATGCCCAAAATAACTCTGGTGATAAAGGCTACAACTTACTGGTGTGCGAAGTTAGCAGCCCCAGCTACCCTTTTATGCCAGGATCTTATCCGCCTCCAACTCTGAAGTGTTCATTCCCCAGCTCACTCGCCGCTTTGCTTCCTCAGGCTGCGTGGAAGCCTCTAGCTCTGTCTGACACTATCCCCCATGCAGCTCAACACACCTAGATACTCCCTCTTTTTGGGAAAAAAAGTTTGCAAGAGTCTCTGCCAGGTCCCAGATCAAAAGGTGGGACTAGAATGGAGCTTGTCAAATGCCCTACCAGCCCTTCAGGGTGGAAGGGGCTGGTGTGCATGTGCATGCAGAAACCCTGAGCATTTGTTAACAGCTGTGTCCCTTCTGGACACAGAAGGTAGTGAGACTAGTCCAGAACTCCTCCTCTTGCTCACTTCAGTTCTGCACACAGGCTTGGCATCATAGGGCATCCCTAGCTTAGGGAACCCATCTTCATTAGGGAAAAAAAAATCTGCAGAACTTGATATTGATTCAGATAACTAGTGTGAATACACTAAATCTATAAAGCCTGGCCTTGCACACGCACCACAGTGCCCTCCCATTGCTTCAGCCGTTACCCCCAAACACACTCTGAGCATGAAGCATTCCACAAGAACCACATAACTGGCTCAGCATTTTTCTCCCAACTTTACTCACTGTGACTGTTGCCAGCAGCCCCTCAGGGACGTTGGCCACAATGATCCCGATGAGGAAGATTACAGCCTCCAGCCACGTGTACTCAAGGATGAGTGAAAGGATGAAGAAGGAGACACCCAGGAACACAGCTACTCCAGTGATGAGGTGGATGAAGTGCTCAATCTCCATGGCAATTGGAGTTTTCCCCCCTTCCAGTCCAGAAGCCAGACTGGCAATACGGCCCATCACAGTGCGATCCCCAGTGCTAATGACAATCCCGCGGGCGGTGCCTAGAAGACAGACAGGTTTTAGAAAACAAAAACCCTTCCCAAAACACACCTACCACCACACTCAGAACTGCAACAGGAAGTTCTGCCAGAGGTGTCAGAAATCCCTGCTTTCCACAGCAGCTGTAATATTTCTCACAGCTCTGCCTAACCACCTTGGTTCACATTAAGTTAGCTGTGGTTTAAACAGTGCTTGTAATGAGGCAGTCATGCTTGAATGATTCTATGAAGACATGACAAATCCCTGCTCCTCCTAAAGGAACCAGAAAGAAGAATCACCAGTGCCACTGAGTCTTCTTTGCCCACTGCACAGTATTGCAGCTGGAATGGGCAAAGCCTTTGCTGGGAGCTTCCAGCCTGCTGCTGCACAGCACGTTGGAAATAGGCTACCAATACGCTAAATTCCCAAGGTGTTTGCATTGCTACCTATGCAGTTCAATCCCTAGCACTCATAACACTTTAAGGAAGTAGTAGCGTCAAATACCTTCCACACAGTTGGTGGAAAAGAAGGCAATGTTCCTGGTCTCCAGTGGGTTCTCATTGGAGAAGTCTGGAGACCTGGTCTGAGGTTCTGATTCACCAGTAAGTGAGGAGTTGTCCACCTACACAGAAGCGAGTACTTTGTCATACACAAACAGACAGAAGCCTTCTGCAGTGAAAGCAGATAAACCACTAGGCGCTACCCCCACCCTTCCCTTCCACCCCACCACCAGTTCACAGCATAGAAGACATTCTTCAAAACCAGACTAATTCATCACCCTTCATAATCAAGTTTTCAGGCAGCCTGTACCTTGCAACCGTGTGCAGAGATGATCCGAAGGTCTGCTGGAATTCTATCTCCTCCTTTCACCTCCACTAGATCTCCAACTACAACACCTTCAGCATTTATGCTCATCTTCTCCCCATTTCTGACTACAAGAGCTTGCTGAAAAACAGTAAACAACCAGTGTCAAAAGCAACTCTTAGAGGTTTCAAGAGATCTGAATATCTTAAAATAGCTGTGGTATGGTTCCTCAAGGTTTCTTCTTGTACCAAGATGTTTATCTCCAATACATATGTTATTTAAGAAAAATAGCTATGTTTGTTTTGTTAATATTAAAGTTCCTTGTTGCCAAGGTGACAGTAAGATGGTTAGGCATGATACAGGCCCTGTCTGTGAAGGAACCTCAGTTTTAGTGCTTATCACACCAGTTACTGAACTCTGTAGACTATAGAGAAAGCATCTTAGGACTGTTAACAGTCCTAAGGCTGGTGGAACTCACAGGATGCCAGAAACTGCCCGTGACTATCAGCAGTTACTTGGGGCACAGAAGAGGTAGGAGACTCAGACCCCTAGAAAGCTTGGCACAATAGACACCTTGCCTGCTACAGGCTATGCACAGCCAAGCCCTTGCAGTTGAAGCCCATGTTTAAAACCATTAATAACCTGGAGCAAGCCACAGCTTGGCAGATAAAGGAAATGAGGTATTCTGTATCTGAGGCATTCCATACCTGAGGCACCATGTTCTTGAAGGATTCCATGATCTTGGAACTTTTTGCTTCTTGGTAATAAGAGAAACAGCCAGTAATGATAACCACAGCTGCCAACACAACACCCAGGTACAGCTACAAGGAACAGAGAAAGTCAGTCAGAAGATGATCTTGCCTGCCTGAAAGGTTTCCAGTTTGTCCAGGTAAATTGCTTGGCACTCAAGTGCTCCATCACAAAGCACAGAGGTACTTGCAGTCTCTGTACACTCTGTAGAGAAAGGCTGTCCACAAGCTAGTGTTGTTAACACAACACGAAGGAAGTTGCCTGTTCATTTCATTATGTGGAAGCACTCCAAGGCGTGTTCAGCTCACCCACCGCATTTCCCGTGCTTATGGGAAAAAGCTTCTGGACTGAATGCTTAGAGGAAGCTAATCAGCTCGGAGCCAAGCAGGCTGCTCGACCCACCCCCAAGGTGGGGCAGGCACTTTTACTTACGTTATCGTTGTTGGGCTCCTCATCCATCACGCTTTGTATGCCATAAGCCATGAAACACAGAATAGCACCAATCCATAACAGGAGAGAGAATCCTCCAAAGAGCTGCCGACAGAACTTGACCCATTCAGGAGTGGTAGGTGGGGGCGTGAGGGAATTGGGGCCATCACGAGCCAAAATCTCAGCTGCACGTGCAGAAGTTAAACCCTACAAGAGAGGTTTCCTTTTATAGGCATTGCGGCTAGACTGACAGGGGAAGGTAGCTCTGAATTTGTCCACATTCTGCTCAAAAAGGCAGGCAGAGTCCTGCCACAGCAAAGAGATGCCAACAGGTAAACGGTCGTCTCCACAGCTGCCAGGGTTCTACAACACAACCGCAGGACGCGAAAGCTTAAAGCTAGAAGAGAGGCTACAGGATACTGGATACTACCTGAGGAGCCTGCAGGCCATGGGGCAAAAACCACTGAAAAAGGGCACTTTTTCAAAGAGCACAAAGCAGACTTTGAGCTTTGAGGACCAGCCTAGCCTATCAAATTATGGAACAAGTGAAAGCTGGGGGCCATAAAGATGATGACATTTTGGACTGGCCTTCCAGGAAGTTCATCCTTCAGAAGCCAAGGTCTTTAACAGCACAGAGATTTGCATATTTCTGTCAGATTAAGAACACACTTGTTGCTATATGCAATCATGCAGCAAACCTGTTAAGCAAAGCAAACAAGAGCAAAGGTGCAAAATCACTGCAGTGCTCCCAGACTGGACTTTGAGGCTAGCTAGGACATTTGCATGCTTCCTACTATAAAAGGCTAAAATTTTAACTGCTACTAGCCATCCGTAAGTCTCTGGGCATGTGCTAGCTCACTAGACTACATCTGCAATATAACAAACATTTGCCTTTATTGCAAGCTCCTCAGGAAAAAAAAAAAAATCCAAGAATCAACTTGACCTTGGAACAACTCAGGCAGATAACAGTGACTTTGTCAGCAATAAAGTCACTAAAGTATTGCAGCCAGGCTGTACTGCGGGAGGATGAAGAGAAGTATTTGTGAGCTCAACCATTATCCTAAAGCCTGGGAAATTTAACTGGAGGAAGGGAAATTAAGAGAGGAAAAGAAAACACCAAGCAAAAACCCCACAGACCACCCAGATCTCTTTGTGCTCTAAGCTGAAACTGTTCCTTTTCAGAACACAGCAAGGAGGGAGGGAAAACAAAGTCTACCTACCCGACTCAAGTCTGTTCCATATTTACGATGAAGTTCATCAAGGCTCAGCTTGTGGTCATCCTGAAAAACAAGAAATGGTTGAGGGGGGAAGAGATCACAGTCCCTGCAGGCTGATCAGGAAGTGCTCAGCAATGCCACCCCCTACCCCAGGTTTCCTATCAGTGAGATAGCAAGACTCGAGCTCATCTTCTCTGTAAAGAGAATCTCAATCTCATTCTGCAACTCCAAGCAACTCCAAGCAGCCTATTGTTCTTGTGACTATTTGGGTAATAAGTGACAATGTTTTAAACTAAGCGCAGTCTTTACAGTCCCATCAGATTCTGTAAAGTCTCAGAGGATTTGGGGGGCTTTTTTGTACACGATGAGGTAGGAGGGGAAAGGAAAGGAGTTGGGAAGGAAGGCAGGAATGTACAGAAGATTAACTTGCAATTTCACACATTTTAAAGTAATTCTGCAAGCTTAAGCAGTGCTGCTTCCCTCAGAGAGGGGAAGGAGCAGATGCTCTAAGTTAGCATGGCTACTGAGCAATGAAATCTCATCTCTGAGCAAGCTTTAGTAGTCCTTCTCCCTAACAGAGGGAGCCAGAAGCGTAAGAGCCCGGACTCAAATCTGCAGAACAGAAACAAAACCTTTATCAACATCAAGAAGAGCAGATCAAAGCTGCATGATATGCACAGCGAGATGCATAGCATCATCCAGCATTCACAGATGGAACACACTCCCCACAGCCTCAAACATGATTAGAAGCAGTGAGAATACTGAGGTCAGTCCAAGCAGAGGCCATCAGTAAAGGGAGGGGTACAGAGTCAACTCCTCAGCTGGAAAGAAAACGGCAGCATGTGAGCAGGATGTTCACATGACAGCACATTGAAGCCTGCAATGCTGCTATCCAGACAGCACTTGCCTGCCTAAGGAAATGCAGCTACACTGTGCTACAGGTTAATGCAGGAAGTGCCTTGGATTCAGCGTGATATTTTCAGGGCTGCTGTGTGATCACCTTGATGCTGAAATGCTTGCAGCACGTCTGGCTTGGAGACGGAGTGGACCAGAAGGGAGACAGGTGCCTTCAATCACACCATGATGTCAGCACACCAGCTCCGTTCTCTTACAGACATGTGAAGCACAGGGCTTTGGAGACAGTGAATATTCTTAAAGTTGGTCTTTCTATGCTCTACACTCTTACCATTGTGACTTCCTTTTTAAGTTCATCCATGTCCCTCTCCCTCTCCTTCTTCCCCTTTTTCTTCTTCGCGCCATGCTCTGATGTAGCAGTGGGCTCATACTTGTCTCTTCCAGCCTCCAAGAGAAGACACAGTACTGTTAGACACACCTTACCATCAACTTCTGCAGCAGCACACACAAACTACGCACGCAAGACTGCCAGGCAGACAAAATCATCATGGTTTATTAAAGTTATGCCAATTCAATAAATAAATAAAGGCCTAGTGAGCAGGCAAGTGTGCTCAACAGCACCCTCGATACACAGATTACAGCCAGGCATTGTGCTAGTCTAGCTAGGAGGAAAGCAAGGTACATGCTATTCAGTCAGTCTTGATGTGTGAGCCCCAGATCAACCTGAAAAAGCGATGAAGAGCAGAAGGAACCAATTCCTGAGTGACTACGTATGTTCTCCTTCAAAGGCATTAACTCCTCTCCCCCCCCCACCCAAGTTTTCCACATCCTCTGGCAAGGAGCAGCCTATCAACTGAAGATAACTAAGAGGTGGTATCTCTGACTGGTCAAAGCTAGGGGATAAGTTCCAACACTTTCATTCTGTTTGGCACTCTAGCTGGCTGATTATGCAACAGAAATCTGCTTTCAATTTATGGCAGTTTGACCAGCAAGAAAGGTATACAAAGCAGCACTACACTTGCAGATTCAGTCTGTGCTCAGTCCTGCTTACACTTCACAGAGCAGATGATTCGCTTAAAACCTCTTTAATTCAGATGGACTTTCATTCACTTTTGTTATTGTTAATTCTACATGAAATCAGAGATTTACAAATTGTCATGATGGGGTAAACAAGGACCTAAGGACAAACAAATCTCGATGTACCACATATAAACATCACTTAAAAGACAAGAAAAGAGCAGCATGGAACAGAGTTGCAGGCAGAAATAATCCCGAACTGCAAGAACTGTGGACACTCTGTAAGGTACCAAAGCCAGGCACTGATAGTTCCTTCTTTAGACACTCCATAAGTTTCCAGACTTGCACAAGCCTCCAATAGCAGCTTGTCCCTCCCTTCCCTGCTGTGTGGGACCTATGATCTCCCTGCCAAGGGTTGTGCGATGAGATTTTCACCCAGTAAGATCACGGAGAAGTATTTTTGAGATGAAACAGCGGTTAGTGGCACCAGAGTCCAAGCGTTAACGTTTCAAAGGCACTGCCTTGCTTGATCTCTGCACGAGCACCTCAAACCGCAAACTGGATTCCTGAGAGTGATCTGGACACAGAAACTACTGTCAGGATCCAAGAACCATCCTGTTGAGAGGCAAGCACGTGAAGTTTTTATTATTTACTCCAAGAGATGTAGAAACCAAAACCAAAAGTGAAACTACCCCCAAAAAAGGGGAGGGGAAAATAAAAAAAAAAATCTCCACTTTTTAAAAGAGAGCCCGTCAATCACATCTAGACAAGGATTTTGATTGTTCTGAGAAGACTCTGTACACACCACTCTGCAGCCAGAGTCATGTGTTTCACATGTACCAAAGCCTTCTCTTCCNTGTGCAATGGAAACAGTTTTTAAACAGCAGAGCAGAGCTGAGCTGTTTGCCCCCTCTTGTCCAGGAAAAGGGCAGAAGGACTGTCAGCATTCCTGGCATTCTCTTCCCTGCACCTAAACTCCCATTTTAATGTCTTTTTTTTTTAAAAAAGGAAACTGTGAAAGCCACAGAACTTAAAACCATCCCGGTCCTCGCATTCCAGCATCACAAGAATTTGCCACAGGGCAGCTCACAAAAAGTCACCATGAAGTACCTCTCCCTGAAGGAAACAACTTTGATTTCTGCTGGAGCCCTAGCAGACAAGCCCAAACATGGCCCTGCACAAAAAACATGCTTCTTGATTACTGCCTGAGAGGAGAAATGATTTCTAACCAAGGTGAAGGTGCCTTGACTAGCAGCCCATCACCTTCAGCTTCATCCCTCCCCCCTAGAAAAGCTCAGCAAGCTCTTGCAGGTGATCTGAAGACTTTGGTTCTTTGAAGCTTCTGTGATGAAGTACAATTACTCAGCTTACTGGAGACAGTGGTGATATTAGAGTTTTTAGGTCTTTCAGCAGCAGAAACAGCCTACCAGTAGGCAAACATGAAAAGACTTACTGCCCCCATTCAAGCATAATTTGCTCAAAAGAACTGAACAAAAACCCTGCTGAAAAAAAGCAATCAGCAGTCTCAGGACAAAAGGCGATAGGGTAGAGTTACTGGTTTCTTTAAGCACCCCAAGTATTTGGGTCTTAATGGAGTCCACCTTACTGAGGAGCTCAGAGTTCCTCAGTTTAACAAAAAAGCACAGGATGCCTTCCCTTCTTCTGGTCTAGCACTGCACCCCACGTTATAGAAAAGGTGGGTCAGTACTGCCGGTTTCAGCCCTTGCTGTAGGATCGTTTCGTGCAGGGTCTGAGCTTTCTGCTCCATCATTCAAATGTGATCTTGACACATCGATCAGAGTCAAATCCCTGCTCCTGTTCTGTGGCTTTAGGGCCACTGTCCCTCTTCTGGCAAGATGAGCCAAATCCGTTAAACAAAGGCTTGTGCTGGCCAGGATGCCAGGGGCTTAGGGGTTCATCCCATCCCTCAGCGCTGTAGGATTTCCCTGCTCTCCCCTCCTTTTCCTGCCGTACAAGGAGAAGCCATCCAATGGTACTCCCAGTCTGCATCTTAGTGAGAATTAATCACATGGCCTGAACACAAAGGAAGGTCTGTCTCGTCAGAAATGTCACCCGTTACTTGACTTAGCCTAGAACTCTGACTCATCAAAACTGACACAGAAAAAAAACCAACACAGCTCTTTTTTTTCCCATGGAAGATTTTTTTTTTTCTTCATTGGCTTAAGAACAACATTTGTACACACCGGTGTAAGTTTTATACAGCCCCTAGAAAATCCTATTGTCTTTCAGATAAGAGCTTACGCTTTTCCACTCTGGACTAATTAAGCCATTCATGGCTAATGGTCTTAACAGAAGTCACAAATGACCAGGAAACGTGCAGGGTACAAAAATCAGCAGACAAGCTCAGAAGTACCCTTCTCTGACATCACCTAGTCCAACAAGAAATGTCAAGTAAGAGCCAAAATAAAATTACACAGTCTCTGGAGGCTTGGTCTGTTCTAGTATTTATATCATTATAATCAACTGTGCAGAGAAAACAGAAAAGTTACTGTCCTGTTGCCTCATGATAGTCTTCGGTAAATATATTAACCAGATGAGTCATGATATGGACTATGCCTCCTATTGGACTGGAAACACAGCTCCATGACCCTTTGTAATCTTAGCAAGGGATGCTAATGCCTTCTCTAGATCCTTCTTACTCCCTCCCAAGAGCTCTGTTCCGTCTCCCATCTTTAATCAAGAGCCTAATCAAATGCATTAATTGAACAGACTCTCAGCATGTATGACAATACAAAGCAGTTTTTACTCAACAGCTAGTAATTGCTCCTCATTAGCAGGCTGCTGCATCCCAAATTATGGAAGGACAAGCTCTCCTCCCATGACAAAGGATCTAAATTTTGTTAGGGCTTTCATCATCAGGGTAAAAACAGTTCCACTCACACACATTAAGTCCTCTCTGGATATCAGGACAAACACCTCTACTTCTTGTGGAGCTGCTGGAAGACACAAGCTGCAGAGGTGGCTTTCCAAATGCCACCGCTGCAAGTGAGCAGCCCCTTCCTGTTTTCTTGGTGCTCTGCTGACTATGCAGTGTCATCTCCCACACTTCTTTGCCTCGAATAGTTATCCATCTTTACCATCAATCCAGACATGTCCAGTAGTTGTCAAACACATGAAGATGAGTGGGCTGGACACAGTCATTCCCCAGAAAACCTGGTGACTTCAGCTACGCCCTGAAAAGGCCTGGGTGAAGCGTGACTTTCCGCCTTTTCAGCGGGTCAGGATCCCACTGAGTTGCGGGATAGCAACCCAGCAGGTACAGATCACTTGCCAGAGACCCTTCATCCCACTACACCACTCTTGCAAAAATGCGTCTTGACTAGGCCCTGAGTTTTCTCTGGAGAAAGGAGTATCCTCTAGCCATAGTAATAAATACTGGGAATGGGAAAGATGGGGGAAGGGGGAAGAGTAAATATGTTAAGATTTCTTACATGCACCAGATAAGGATTACTTTGCTTTGCATAATTTCCCCTCAGTTGGTCCATTACACAATGAGCCTTCCTAGTTTGTGACGGGGGAAAAAAAACCCCAAACCTTAACTGGGGTTCAGGCCTCAGCACTGACCTCCAGAAGCAACTCAAAGCACGCACTAATGACTGTGTGCTGTGCCTGCACAGCAAAGGAGATGGGAGTGAAACATGCTGCTGCGGGCAGACAGCTTCCAGGCAGCTCTGAACAGAAATGAAATCCTGTCTGCTTTCCTCCACTATACACACCCCCTTGGATAATCTGCTTTTTGGGCTGAACAACACACCCAGGCAGCTCACGGCCCTCCCCTCGTCCCGTTACCATTTAAAGTAAAACAGACTCTGCTCAGCTTCTCCTCACAGCTGCAGAGCCAAGGAACTTGTTCTCTCACACTTAGGCTCTTACTTTGTCTTCCATTCCATACTCCCATGGGAAAGAGGTTCCCTTTTTGGGCATCCTAACTCGGGACAGGCAAATCCTTGTTCAGTGTTGCATCCACACATTGCTTTTTTTCACAGCCTTGCTCTCTGATATCCCATTTTTCCAGGGGGTCCCCAATTACTCGCCTGCTTTCTCCACTGCTAAAGGAACAAATCCTGAGGCTTACTACCAGAAAGCCTGAGGCAGCCGTACGCTGTCAAATTATCCCTCCTGTTGGCACTTCTTTTTCAGGCCAATTGCTTTATTTTCCATAAAACCTAAGAAACCTGAAACAGAACTGAGAGAGCTGACAGCCTTCTGTATTAGAAAGTGTTAGTACCTCCTATTAGTCTGGCTAAAGCAGCCTAAGCCCCTGAACCCTTGTGCACTGCAGTCATGCATACACGCACAACTCTAAGGCCTGAGGATTTAGAGCATCCGTAAGACTCCAACAACACCAACCCCCCTCCACAATGTTTCATCTCCTAGATGACCTCTTACTGTGCAAATGGTCTGTCGCTCACCAGACTGAAACACATCATGCTGGGCTGCCAAGCATCAAAAGAACTTTGCAAAAAAAAAAACAAAAAAAACAAGCACCAAAAAAAAAAATCCCCAAAACCCAACAACCCCTTTTCCAAGTAACTGTCCATTCAGCCATGTTCCTGCAGCTCCCTGGCTATTCAAGCAGTTATGTCAACACTGCGGATGAGGACAATGCAAAGTCAAGTCCATGTTTGAACAGGCTTGGGAAGTGCACAACACCTGTAGGCAGGGACAGCGCTACCACCGCTGCGCCCCTGCACGGACGAGAAGCAGAGATTTGGGAATTTTCTAGGAAAGAATCTAAGCCAGAAGTAAATATAAGTCAACACACCTCCAACTATATCAGATACACGGGGAAGTATCTGAGGACAAAGAAAACCCCAAACAACCAAACTATAAACCCCAGAAGCCAGTCATTACTTTTTCAACCCAAGCTAAAACCAGAGGCACCCAAGACCTGCTTCTGCTCCACACACGGGCGTTTGATCACAACGCCCAATTTCAAAAAATCTTCACATAGACTTTTCCCTGGTTAAAAGGCACGAACTGAATTAAAGACGACTTCTCGTGGGCTGCGAAGGTAGAAACATCGCAGGGAGAGGGTTTGGTAGAAACTGCCGCACGGCCTTCTCTGTGAGGCTTCCGTCACGCCCGCTAACAGGACAGACACGATTAAGTCAGGGGGCAACCACCTCCCTGCTGCCACCACTCCCGTCACCCCCTCTCAGCAAATTAGCCCTAATGAGCCCTAAAAATCCGGAGAACTCCCCTTCCCCGCCACCCCTCCCCGGGGCCGTCGTGTCTCAAGAAGTCTAAAGTACTCTTAGGAGACAGGGGAACACAGCCACGCTCCGCAGCTCAGCTCCAAAAGGGCATCAGATAACATCAACCCCGGGGGCTGCGGGCCCCACACGCCCGGGGGCGGGAGGCCCCTTTTCGGGGCGATTCGACATCAAGGGGAAGGCGGCGGGGCTTGGGATACACCCCCACTCCCGACACACACACATATCCCCCACATCCCCGTCCGGGCTCACCGGCGCAGGGTCCCCCCGCTTTGCGGCCATCTCCACGGACGGGCCCGCGGGCAGGGGCCGCCGGCGCCTCGCCCCGCCGTGTGCATATGCACACATCCATTCCCTCCCCCGTTACTTCCTCTCCCGCCGGCGGCCGCCAGGGCACGTTGCTCGGGGGCAGGCGGCACCAGCGCCGCCCTCCAACGGCTGCCGCCCGCCGCCCTCACACACGACGTGGCCGCCGCCGCGCCCCTCGCCCCGGCCCGGCGGAGACAAAGCGGAGATCCGGCCGCCCCAGCCGGAGGGGAAGGGGGGGGAAACGGACACCGGTCACGGTCCGGCTCCTTGAATTTCCCACTCCCCGCCGCACGCCCACGCCCCGGC